>BQNB010099683.1:0-24871 GCA_026074375.1 Tanacetum coccineum | reverse complement strand
AGCTGTTGTTGCTGCTACAGCAGTTTCAGTCAAAGGAGCGTTGCCGGCTCTATCTTCTTTTGGACGTGATCGTTGTGGAAACACCTTCGGGTCATGGATTGCTAGAGTAGTTGCTCTCCCTGTTGCAGGTCTCCCTATCTATATAGAATCGGTGTTTACCAGCTTAATGAGAGGATCTAAATGACACTTTTTTCGATATTCGACATATTGGTTTTTGTTTTGCTTACATGCTTCAGGACCAAAAGGCACATGCAACAGATGTATTGCGAAACAACAACTTTACGATTGATACTTAACTCTTTTTTTTATCATTCTATTCAACTTATCTGTGAATCACGATTGACCCTTTATCTTTTCTCTGCAGATGGAGCGCACATTCATTGCTATCAATCCAGACGGTGTGCAAAGAGGACTGGTATAGTCTCTCATAACCTTATTTGTCATAAACATTCCAAGTTTTCACATTTTACAAGCACTAACGAACACAGTCTATCTTTTGCAGAAATGAGCACTCCTCAAGTAAACTGGCAGCACGAGACACAAAAGCAGCTGCAAAAAGACCATTGTTTCCACAGCCGTCACTTGAGGCAAAGAAAAAGAAAGGGGGTTATACGTGTGGCAGAAAAAAAATATTGAAGAGAAAAGTGCAAATATGCTCCCTGTGGTTTGCAAAAATTGCAGACTTACTCCTCAACTTCACGAAAGTGCAGGTGGAGGTAACTTAGAATCATCTAACATGGTTTCAGCAAGCCTAATAGTGTCCTATTTTCTCCTCTCAGCAACACCATTTTACTAAGGAGTTCTAGCTACACTAAATTCCTTCTTAATGTCTTTCTTTTCACAAAACTCACTCATGACTCTATTTTTAAACTTTGTTTCATTGTCACATCTGATTATCTTTACTTTCTTATCAACTAGATTTTCTATCTCATTTATAAAGCTCTTAAGAATGCCACTAGTTTCATCTTTAGTTGCTAGAAAGAAAACCCACGTAAATCTGCTATAATCATTAGTGATAACTAGACAATATTTCTTATTCATTAAGCTGCTCACAAAAGTGGGACCAAACAAGTCCATATGCAACATGAATAAATCTAGAGTAATAGATGTTTGAATCTTGGACTTAAAAGAGGCCTTAGTGTTGCTTTTTCATATTAAGGCAATCAACACAAGTTTTAGGCATTTTCAAATGTTGAGTAGTAGAAACCTCTCAACTAAGATTTTTCTTTAACAAGTTTATTAATAGTTTTAAAATTTACATGGCCTAACCTCCTATGCCATAGCATTGATTCATCAAGTGTGGCCTTTGCAACAAGACAAGTTAAACTCTCTTTAGGAACAATATTCTTCATATCAACACTGTATATATTGTTCTTTCTAGGAACTTTAAGTAAAACATAACTTTCATCAGCTAACTTAAAGTCAGGAGACAGAACAAAACATCCAGTGTTAGTGAAAAGAACATTGTTCTTTTTGTCACACATCTGTGAAACACTAAAAAGGTTAAACTATAACTCCTTGACAAAGTACACATCCTCAAAATCAAGCTTACCAGTTTTAAGAGTTCCTTTACCAGTAATTTTCCCTCCTTTGGCTCCTCCCCCAAAGGTAACATATCCTCCATCAAATTCCTTAAAGTCTGAGAGATAAGACATGTTCCCTGTCATGTGCCTTGAGCATCCACTGTCAACATAGCCTTGATCTTCTTTTTGTGGATGACCCTGCACATAAAAATAAGGAAATTAGTTTCCTTTGGGGACCCAAGCCATCACTGACTTAGATCTACCTCGTGCATCAACATAATTATGTCTCTTCAAAGTAATTGATGCACTATTAAGTTTGGTAGGTCTCCAAACCCAACATGCTGAGGCCTTAACAACATTAACCTGATTTGCCCTCACAACATTAACTACTGCTGAATTTGGCCTAGCAGTATTAACTGCTTTTGGCCTAGCAGTATAAAAGTTTCCCTTAGCAGTATTAACTTTTTGACTGAAATTTTTGTTAGTTAATGCTGTTCTTAAATTGAATAGGGAGGCCTTCTTACAGTTGATTGTGCTGATTTAGAAAAATGTGACATTGGTCTAGCACTATAAACTGTAATTTTGGGATGAGTAGTATTACAGGTCTAGCACTATTAAGTGGTCTTAGGCCAGTTTTCATTAAAACTGCTCTTGGAGCCATGTTTCTGTGAGCACTAGGGTGAGCCTTTTTAGCAGAATAATTGTAATTTATCCTTGTATAAGTTAATTCCTAGATACCACCCTTACCTTTAATGTAATTACCGTCCAGCATGTACATGGTCCAAAACTTCTATTCCACATCTAAAACAATCTTTATTGTACATCACAAAAGTCACTTCCTAGCTGATGTGGGAACCTTCTGTTATATTCTATTTCTATGATTTCCCCTAAGACTTGTGACCTATACATTTCAACATACTTAACTGGTTTCCTATAACTGGTTTTTCTTGTTGTTTAGGTCTAACAAACTATCTTGGCAAGAGTAGGAAAAACAGTTTTCTTTTCTAATTTATCATCTGACACCAACTCCTCAACCAATGTGGCATTAGAAGATTCCCTAATCTCATTAGAAATATCTTTACTAATACTCTTACTAGTCTTAGGTCCATAGCCTTCAAACTCAGGCTATTGGAACTCCTCTAGACCATAGTAGGACAAATCAAGATTTGGGGGTGAAAATAACCATGTATGGGGAGGTGGAAAAGCATTATAGCTTACAAACCCCACACACCTTTCGTTCCACTTTTTTTAGTTATACTGACTCCCTATTATTTAGTCCTAGACTCTTAGAACTTTATATCAATTTTCAATTTAAAGGTTGATTGCTTTCTTTTTTTCTTGCATAGCTTCTACTCACTTATTAAGCATACTATGTTCTGAGTCTTTATATGAGATATCTCTTTTAAGAACAACAAGTTGCTTACAAAAAATAACCTCGTTCTTTTTGTAAAAGACAAGTTGCTCTTCTACAGATCTGTTAAAACTCTATTCTTAAATCATCAAGTTGAGTTTTAAGAGTTTCAAACTTTTTAGATAGGTTTTTTGAACAAGTTTTTAATTATGTACCTCAGAAGTCTGAAAAAGCCAAAAGAGCCAGTTTTGTAGGGACTTCATCAACTGCCATAATAGCTCCCAGTCAAAACGAATTCCATCAATAGCCACTAGGGATTTAGAAAGAAGTTTTTTTCCACATTTATAGACCTTCCTGAGCTGTCTTGATTCCTGTTCCTGCTATCTTGGTTCTTAGGTCCTCTGCATTCCCTTCCAAAGTGTCCCATCTTGTGGTAGTTGAAACACTCCACCTTGGACTTGTCATATCCAGCTGGGTCACTCCCATAGATAGTGATATTTTTACTAGTTTTTTGGAAAAATCTTCTTGTCCTCATGCTCAGCAATGCTAACTGCCACTTCAAATCCATCTCTTCTAATTCATCTTCATGGATTTGTTCAAGGTCCTCATATACAAGTTGAGACATGTTTGGTTGACTGGCCAAAAATGCATAAACAGTGGCATCACTCAAGTTAGCAGTACTAACTTGAGTGCTAGCAGGGCTGACTTGAGTGTTAGTAGTACTAACTCCATAAGCAGTATTAACTTCATTAGTACTGCTAGGGGATGACACAAAAGCTATATTCTGAGAACTTGAGCTTAAGCTTGAGCTTGCAGTTCCTTTAACCTCTTGTTCAACAATCTTGAAATTGTTATAGAGATCATCAAAGCTTATTGTGTCTAGATCAGGTTTATTCCTCTAGACTACAACATGATTATTCCACTCAGAAGGCAGACTTCTCAAAAATTTCAAATTGAGATCTTCTTGTGAAATATTTTCACCCAAGATAGCCAGCTGACTTACCATCTTCTGAAGCCTATTTAAAAATAGAGTCAAGAAGACTCGTTGCTTAGAAGCACTAAAGTTCTCATCCTTTGCTTTAAGTAAGAAGTCTTCTTAGTCTTCTTTGTGGCTTCATTACCACCAAATCTTGTTTGTATAGCAGCAAACAAAGTCTTAGCATCCTTATACTGATTAAATGTCATTAGATGTTCATTAGGAAGTGCCATTAGTAACATACTTCTTGCCTTTACATCATTCTTCTTTTGAACCTTTTCTTTAGTAGTTACAAGACCTGGTATTAGTTAAGTTGAGGTATCATCAGCATTTGTTGTTGTTTGAGCTGTTGGTTTGAATGAGTTTCCATTCTTTATGATATCCCATAGAGCATAGTCTTGTACTTGAAAGTATTGCTCAATCCTTAACTTCCACATATCATATCCTTGTGAGTAAAGAGTTCTTCTTGTTAGTTTCTTCTAGATCAAAGTTTCAGAACACAAGCTCGGATACCACTTGTTGATCCCAACTTAAGATCGATTCCTTAGCTTGTAAAGGTTAAGTTACTTTGGATAGATCCAAAACACTATGGTAGAAACTTTGTGAATACCAAAGAGTATGCGGAATCTACTCTTTAATACTTAGAAGAATATTAATGAAACAGTAAACTGTATGAACAATTATATTACTGAGAAGCTCCAATATTATTATTATCAATAATACGAGTACTATGTGTAGTACTAAGATTTACAACCTTGAAGCTATATATCAAAAATGTATATATAAAACCATAACCTATGATCTCCTTTTATACACTAAGGAGTCCTTTACAAGATAACTACAAATCTTCTATAATATTAATCTTATATGTATCTTTCTAACATTATAAGATATACACTGAATAAGTCAATACTAATCACTTGACACGTCTTTATATCTTTAGCAGTCATAATCTTCATCCAGCAGTCTTAAGTCCTTCAGCAGTCTTAAGTTAGTACTGGCAGTACTAACTTACTCTAGCAGTACTAAGTAACTTGAGCAATACTAACTCTTGGCTTGGCAGTACAAATTATGAAGACTTTTAATTCCCAACAGTTTTCAGCATCTGCCTTGGTCGTATTAGTTATTTTTGCATCACCTTTCTCAGATTCTTCAACTTCAGCATCTGACATCACTTCATCCTCATCGTCATTTACTTGTTCATCACCTTGTATGAACTCATCTTTGGTTTCTTCATCATCAGTCATCTCTAAATCGATACTTTTATCATCATCTTTCTTCTCTTCTTCTTCCTCATAATATATCCAATCAACTTTTTCATCATCATGTTGATCTTCTTTTGAGTATTTACTCTCTTGTTCAAATCACCACTCAAGAATAACTTTTTCTCCTGAAGTAACCTTTTCCTCATCAGGAACCCCTGGTTTAGTACCAGTTCCTTCACTTGAGATGGTAGAGATGACTGTGGACTCATCGGGAACCCCTAGTAGCCTACCAGTTCCTTTACTTGAGCCTCTAGTACTTGGCTGTCTTCTACTGCTTTTCTTGCTTTCTTTTAGAGCTTGCATAATATCTGCAGCTTCTTGTTCTTCAGGAGTTAAAGATTGAACACCCTTGAGCTTTTGAGAAGAATCAGAAGATACTTTCTTTGGCACTTGAGAAGTATCTCTGATGGCAATACCAGATGGTCTTCTTCTAGCAGGCTCAAGGACAGATTCAGTCATAATCCTTGCATGAGCAACATGGATTTGCCTTTAACTTCCTCTTCTGCAGCTTCAGTTAAGCTGATAGATTTACCTAATTCCAAAGCAACATCTGGATCAGGAATGATGTTGTCAGCTGCAGAAATTGTGACTTTCTTCTTGACCACTCTTCTACTAGCAGTTCTCTTTCTGGCTGGTTCAGAGTCAAACTCTTCAGGTACATCAACATCTGCCACAGGAGTATCTGCAGTCTTCTTCCCTTGTGAACCTTTTCATCTGCTCTTCTTAGGAGGAATTTGACAGTGGAGTATTTGAGGAACATTTTATAGGATTCTGATTGCTTGATTGCATCATTCAGCATCATATCAGGAATAGGTAGTCCATATTCCAGATAGTCTTCTCCAATTCTGACAAAATTTAAGTTTGCTCACTATACCATCATCCTTGATTGTATGATAGTGTTGAAACTATAGCTTGGAGAGAGACTTATGTTGTGAGAGGAAGTGATTGATGATGACTTTGGTGAATTAGGGGAATGGCAGATTTTCCTCCTTCTTGTGATCAATCTGGAAAGCAAAGTCTTCATAAATCAGCTCAGGATAGTCGACATTTTCTCTGTAGAACATGCCCTACAGTATGTCAATTTTGGATTTTCTAATTCTGTCATTGATTGCAGTCTTCCCAAAGAGACACTCGTTGATAATTGCTACGAGAGTTCTCCATTGCTGATGCATATGATCCACATACATGTTGGTATACTTGTGTAGTGGACCTTTGTATCCAAGGTCTATGAGGAATGTGAGGGTAGCATCATCATTTTGTACCTCAGTGAATTCTTCACCTTCAAGTCTTGGACAGATATACAGAATCTTTCTAAAGACTTCAGCATCGACAATACACTTCTTGTTGGCCAAAAGGAATTCATAAGATTCTGAGTCTTTGACCTTCTTGATGGTGTATCAGAACTAGATGTATAAAGATTTCAGGGACATCTGCAAAGATAGTGAATGCCTTGAAGCACGTGGAGTTTTTGATTACATCAATGACAACTTGAAATGTTTCTTCCTTCTGAGGCACAATGATTTTCAATCTAACATTGCTAGGGCTTATCTTGACCCTTTCATAAGATGGAACCCATTTCTCATCACGAGCAGTCAGTTGTTGAATTTCTTGTAGATTTATAATTCTGCTAAAGAATTAACCAATACAGTTTATATACACAACAAATATATTTTACTAACTAATTTGGTTATCCTTGATGATTTGATAGATTTATGAATATGCTATGATTAGGTTTCATGCAAACATGTCCGTATTAATACACTCTAAGAATATAGTCTACTAAGGTCAATAGTCAAAGTCAACTAATAAAGTCAACAAGACAATTCCAAGAGAACTTAAGACACATATTCAAACAGAGGGAAAATAATGCACATTCAATTGAAACACAGATGAAATAAGACATAATAAACAAGTATTACACAAATTTTAGAAAAATTTGGGCAGAGTTTCTTTTCATAAAATGTTATATTTCGCTTGGTTTATGATCCTGTCATGTTTTGCACAGTTAACATATTTCGCATGGCATGACACAAACATATTTCGCATGGCATGATACAAAAATATTCCGCATGGCATGACACAAACATATTTCGCACACCATATACCTACATGTTTTGCTTGATTCATACTTAATATATTTACATGCATAAAAAAACTTAATCATTCTCTTCATAAAAATTGTTACCACTAGATTTAAACAACAATTTTGAGTTCGAGAGAGTAAATTTAAATTCATGATGTTAGCCTTATTTTTATATAAGTCGAACAAGAATGTCATCGGTAGTCTTTGTATTAATTAGTCTTGTATTGTAATAGGCTAGTCGGGTTCAACGGGCTTGGACTTTAAGCTAATATTGTCCATGTTTCGGGCTAAAGCCCAACACAAAGCCAAGCCCGACCCAATATCAAGCCCAACAAGCCATACATGGCCTTGGACTATAAATACCACCCTCCTAGCTTGTTAGGAGGGTGTTGGTTACCATTTCTCACATAGTAATCATACCACTCTTGTTTCTCTCTCCACTTTCTCACTCTAAACTTCTTTCTATTTTCTCTCTTTCTTTCTTTGCTTATTTGGTTCTATATGGTTTATATAGCGCTTATTGGTTAGCTTATTAGTTGTGTTTGGATCTTAATATATTGGGATAACATGTGGTATCAAGAGCTAATGGGTTTTTGGTGTTTTTAGTTGTGGTTCGTGTAGTTTAAGCCAAGACGTGGCTTATTAGAAGCTTATTTAGGGCTTATTTTTGTCAAATAACGGTTTGTTTAAGCTTCTTTTCATCTTATCTTACAACTTATTTGTAGTTTTGAATAGCTTATATTGTTTTAGATCCTCTCTTGTTTTTGTTTTTTTTTGAATAAATGGTTCGAAAATCTTGAAAAAAGGTGAAAAAAATTTCGCCTCAAAAATAAAAAAGTTTGTATTTTTATGTTAAAACTTTCTTAGATCTTCCTAGTTTTGCAAAAGAAGTCATTAAAAGTGTCAAAAAGTGTGTTTTTTAGTGTTTGAAATCATTAGATCTTCCTACCTTAGGCAATTTATACGTTTTTTGAATCCGGCGATTTATACTGTTTCAGTACAAGGCGATTTATACGTTTCTGAGTCGGCGATTTATACACTCTCAGACTCGTAGATTTATACACAGTCTTAAAGGGGCAATTTATACACGTGATTTATACATGCGATTTATACGCGTGATTTATACAGGCGATTTATACGCGTGATTTATACAGGCGATTTATACGCATGATTTATACAGGCGATTTACATGCGTGATTTATACCGGTGATTTATACCAGGAGATTTATACAGGTGATTTATACCATTCAACTTGAGAGATATACAACATTCAAAGTTAAATCAAACCACAACTCAATCACTTCAAAAACTTAAGATTCGTAATTCATTCACAACATATTTAATTCAATGGAAACGAAAGACACAGTTTCTTCGTGTTTGGTTTCTAAAGACCAAGAGATCCAACGACTTCAAGAGAAGACACAACTTTCAAAAGAAGGATGCATGAAAAGTCTTAAAGCATTTCAGTCACACTTTACATCTCTTTTAGATAATTTAAAAGACGATGCTCCAGTTGCTACATCCAAATGAACATTCTCTCAAGACATGGATTTACTAGAAAAGCAACTTACCAAAGAAATACTTCATGAGACTGATTGTAAGATTGCTTTGACAGAACTAAAATCATTGTTTAAGAACACCTTCAATTCAGATCTAAGACCACGTCTTCATAACTATACTACATTTGAGACTATCTTTGTCAAAGATACGATAATCGGTGACAGGAATCTCATTAAGAAGTACATGATCGAAAAAATTCTGCATCAACAAGAGATTCAACAATTGTTGAATGAAAAGAAGTTACAAACACAAGAAGTTTAGTCAAATACCGTTCAAGAATTGAAAGTTGATTCAGTCTTCATGGAAAACACTTGCTCTGGGAAAGAAAACAGTAATTCAGAGACTGCATTAAGTAAATCAGTGAAAGAAAGCAACTCGGATTTTGAAACAAAAGATGTACATGCAATCAAATACAGGATGTCAACATCAAAAGAAAGATGCATGGCATATTTTCGTTCACTTCATTCACACCTTCAAGTTCTTTCTAAAGAAGACTTAAAAGGTTCTCGTCTCAAACATGGATTCAAACGGGCATTCATGTCACTCTTTGGTCAAGATAATGATACTTTCACAAGTACGATGTTCCTCAACGTAGATCAACTACAAAAGCAACTTGACAAAGATGAATTTCAAGAAGATGGATCCATGACAGCCTTTTAGGTGGTCAACAGATAATTTTAGAAGTTCATTGATTCAGAGTTTACCTTGGATTATGTCAGTCAAATGACAAACGAGTATTTTGTTGAATACACTAGAATCAAGGTTCAACAGTTCAGAGAAACATTACTTTAACACATGAGTAATGTAAAGAAGTCTGTTGCTGAAAGAACCTGTCACAAAAGACTGTATGACAGAAGGATAAATAAAAGACAGATATAGATACAAGAGAGCAAAGTTGACTTAGGTAAAGAATTGGATACAAGTTTGGTTGTCACGAAAAGTAGTAGGATAGAATCTGGAAAGCAAGATACAAGCAACAAGTCAGGGAATGATGCAGCTGTTGACCATGCAGATATCAGACCCATATATAACGAAGAGCCAATGGCTGAGGTACAATTGACTGCTGAATGTAATATCTTTGCTATAGGACAACAGCATACTGAGCAACCTGAAATCATTAATCATGGTAGGGTTGACCAGTATCCTGAACAATGTCAAGTTAAAAGTCCTATGCTTGATTCATCACCTTATAACCAGACAACTGAATACTCAAAACAATCTCTTGAGTCTAAAAATATTTTACTCAAAAAGACCGTTGCCCAATTTCAAAAAGATTTTTCAAGAATGGAAGCACATTGTATTGCTCTTGAACTGAAATATCAAAATCATGCTTTAAAATCGAGGCAACATGGTCAAATTTTGAATGAAGCAAGTAATAAAGCAAAAAATGAAAAAGGAAATTGATGTACTTGAAACAATGAACATCGAATTAGAACATAGTGTGGCTAAATTACGTAGGTAAAATAAGACTTTGAAAAAGCATTACAAAGACTTGTATGATTCTATTAAACTAACAAGAGCTAAGACTATAGAACAGACAACTTCTTTGATTACTCAAAATGCTAATTTGAAAGCTCAGATTCAGGAAAAGGTTTTTGCAATTGCTGCTTTGAAAAATGAATTAAGAAAGTCAACAGGAAATAGTGTAGATACTAAGTTTGCAAAAACATCAGTCTTGGGGAAACCGGTTTTACAACCACTCAGAAACTAATTAATTGTTAGACAAACAAATGTGTTTAAATTTGAAAGGCCTCAAATGTCAAAACCATGGTTTGCCTTCCAAATTGATGTGAATAACAATTTGTCCAGACCAGTAACTCAACACTATTGCCTAAGAGAACGAGATCCGCTTTTGCAAAAACCTGATCATAGATTGATAGTCTACTTAATAGTAATAGTTCTAAAAACATGTCTAAGATTAAGTCAAATACATGGTACATAATCACATTCTCTAGAGGAACTAAGAAAAAGACAACAAGAAAAGATAGGAACTCAAAAACTAGTATGATGCCTTCTGCTAGATTTCAAAGCACTACTGATGGTAGAAAACCAAAACCTAGGAGCAATAATCACTCAACTAGGAGTATGCCTGTATCTAAGAGTAGTTGCGTAACGATAACGGCTGTGCCCATAGCAGATCACTCTAAGAATTCAAATTCTTTCTTAAATTCCAAACACTTTGTTTGTTCTACATGTCATAAGTGTGGCTTTAATGCAAATCATGATGCTTGTATAACAAAATTCCTAAAAGAAGTGAATTTTCATGCTAAGATTCTATAACACCCCCATTTTTGACATATAGCAGCGGAAGCTAATCTGGTGTATTATTTCATAGTACAACAATCATAATCATAGAAAATGACTTAAAAGAGACATTTTTAAAAGATAAGTTATCATTCATTATTTCATCAGAGTTTTTATTACAAAAAGGTCCCCAAAATCTTACATGAACACATAAAGTTTGAATGATATCAGTTTTAGAGCCATACTCAAAGGTCTGTGCCACTCTAAACACCGAGCCATAATTAAGTTGCTTAAATACCTGAGATAAACATGTAAAAAAGGTCAACACAAATGGTTGAGTGATATTCATAGGTTTATGATACAACAGTTTGAAAACCAAGTTCAATAAGTGGGGTTTACGTTTGTTATAACACCCATAAGTGTAATAATTTGCAATGAGTACAATTATTAAGGAAAACAGTATTATATTATTGCCTTTAATCTCAATGCAACCAAGACCTGGAGATATCAAAAATCACAATAAGTTGCCCCAAAACGTACCTATTATTTCCAACAACAAACCCCGCATAAGTGTTTTAATTTTTTAAATTGAAAGTGCATTTTGGTTACCGTACAGAATTATAATAAAACGTTACACCATGGGGAATCTCAGTCCCAAATAAGATCTAATTCATAGCATTCACAGCTTACTCTGAAAAGTAATTAACTGTTCATGAAGTGGGGTCCATAATGGAAAAAAGTAAAAAACTTAGAGAGGAGGCACAATATATCAAATGATACATACATGTAGGAAAAAATAACTTAACATACTCGTATTCATGAATGGTTTATAGCATGTAACCCCCTCGCTGGGTTTTTATGAAAACATAGAAGATTTAAAATGCGAAGGCTATGGAACTACACCTTAAAACAGGGGAAAATCTGATTGATATGAAGGCAAAAGTTATATAAAGTGAAAGTAACAGGCTTCATCCACGCAACCTGAGGTAAAATGGTCAAGTCCTTTAGTGTGATGGGTTTATTGTATCAAAACTTTAAGCATTTATAATTAAAAACATTTATATTGATTTATTAGTTTATATTTTGGCAAAAATGTAAATCACTGATCGGAGGGTCACATAATTCAATCAAGAGTTCCATGTATAAACATTTGAGGAGCCAAGACAACATTAAAACTCTAAATATTCCAGCAAACCTCGTCAAAATATATACCCAAATAGAAACTCCCAACACATGAAGCCCCTAGTAACGAACCGTGATAAAAACGATAAGAATTTTAAGTTTTCTTCTTTTCTTTCAAAAATTATCGATGATAAATTATGTTAAATATATTAACGTAATATTGTTTTTTAATTAAAATATAATAACTAAAATTAAAAAATAAACATAACTTATAAAACGCGCTGATCGAATGATTAATAAAGCTTAATGTGTTCGGGTTTTAAATAAAAAATCGAGTTTTAAATAATATTAATAAAATATTTTTATATAATTTAGAATAAAAAAAAATAAATTTTATATTTTCCGTCACATCAAAGTTAATGCAAAAAATAGCAATAAATAATACCTTTAAAAATACCTTTTGTTATATTATAAACTATAATTTAACAAGTCCAAGGTATGTCCTTTATATATAAATGATAATATAATTTAAAAACCATTCCACTTTTAGAACTAACAAATGGAAAGCACAACCCGAAATAGCTTGATCCAACCCTTCCACCTCCCATACCTTCCCCTTCCCATCACTAACACACTAAGAAATCAAATCCCAATAACCACCCCCCCACAAAAAACCCTCCCCCCCAAACAACCCAAAACCCACCACCCCCCCCCAACCTCCCCACACGAACCACCTTATCACAGAAAGAAAAGCAGCTCACCCACCCCTTCCCAGGAAATAATTTTCACAAATCAAGTCAAAAAGCCATAGCAAGCATATTTTAAGATTCCAAATGATAATTTGTCAGGTTTATAACTTATTAGAATAAGCTAAAAAAAGATGTTTCTAACAAAACAAAAGTTTCGAAAAAGGAATCTTAGTAAAAATCAAAACGGGTTTCATTTTTAGGGTTTTAATCAAAAACCACATGGGGTTGAGGATTCAAGGATTTACCAAGCGTTCATATACGATATTAAGAGTATTATGAAAATTCTAATACATGATTATAAGCTGAATTACAAGATTTTAGAGCTACTAGAGCCTAAAATGGGTTCGAAATGGGGTTTTAGCGTTCTTACGCCTAGTAACGACTTCCAAGGTCTTTTCCCTTGATTCTTGGCTCCTATTCTGAGCTTAGGGAATATCACATGATCCTTCTGATTCTAGATAAGACTCCATTAGTTTTATATTTTAGAAATTTGAGGTAGATATGAATGTTTTTGGATCCGGCTATATATAGGGGTGAAAACCCTTAGTGCGCAAGTTTTCTTGATTGCTAAGGGTCAAGAGCTGTAGATAGTGACTAATGAGGGCTAGATGGTGAGTATGGTAAGCTAGAAAAATAGCTAGGCAAGGTGGAAGGGTGTTGGAGAGGTTTATGAAGGTTCGGCTAGAAAGGGTGACAAGGAGGTGATGGTGGTGCTTGTAAGGTGTTTGGTTGGTTGCTTGAGGTGCTAAGCAAGCTAGGAAGGAGGTGACATGGTGAGGTGCTAGTTAGTTTGGTTTAAAAATAGGTAAAAAGAAAGAAAAAGGGTGTCGGGTTTGTTTTATTTTGGGTTAGGGTTTAGGGTTTTAAAATGTGGATTAGGGTTAGGATTAGGGATAGATTAGGGTTTAGGATTAAGGTTTAGTGTTAAGATTAGGGTTAGGATTAAGGATTAGGGTTTAGTTTTAGGTTTAAAGTGAAATTAGGGTTTTAGGGTTTCATTTAGGGTTTAGGGTTTTAAATTAGGGTTTTAGGACGAATTAAGGTTTAGATTTAGGGTTTAGAAGTCATGCATTAAGTGCTTGTACCTTGTGCTAAAGTGGTGGTAAAGTTTAAACATGATTTAGGAGCTTAAATGACCTAATTAGGTTTTTAGGCATGATTAGCTTGTACATTGTGCTTTAGAAAGTTGTAACTTGATTTAGGAGGGAAAAGATATTCAAATGTTATGTATTGATACTTGTACGCATGCTTTAGAGGCTTGCACATTCATTTTATATGTATACATTACATATAATTAGGGTTTTGATATAAACGTTAACGTTTAATGCTTGTTTTGAAATAACGTTTTGAAAAGTACGTTAAATGAATAATGTACTTGGTAAAAATGATATTAAGATATAGACTTGACATATTAGGATGTTTACATGATATAAACATAGATAGAATTGGCATAGGTAGGTTGCGTGAGCTCGTTTACTTTAGAGATGCAAGTTACGTTGCATAATGAGATAAAGCAAAAATTTCCCTGTAAATAGGTTATATATTTATAATAGATGGATATTACAATGCATCTAATTTAATAGATGGATAATTACATTGATGAAAATTACGGGTTTTTATATATTTTACCCATAACTACAGTAGTTTAGAAGAGGTTTATGCCATCTCTCCACTGGGTAACAATGTTGACAGTCTGAGGTTCAAGTAGAATATACAACCACAGTTCATCGGTCGCATAGTGTCCATAAACCAACACTCTTTGTGATTCACTTTGTAGCAACACTTTTGATCAAGTGTATGACGTGAGATGTTAGTGAGGTACTTACGACCAACACAAAATTTAGGCTTATGATCAAACCATGGCAGGTACTATTCCCATGATCCCATCATAATTGATCAATACTATTGTGACTCAAACAAAGCATGTCCAAATGAGGACGTATTCCCCAAAGACCACCTATTTTTGCCACTTTTAGGGTGTTTAGAACTGTGTTTTAAAAGTGATTACCTGATGTGGAATGATTTAAATTAGCTAAAAGTAGGGGTTGGAGGAGACAATTTTAGTTGTGCTTCTACCATTGAAAGTTTATAATGTCTTTATCTTAATCTGTTAGCAAAACCAGTAGCTATATTAATTAGACTTCATGATCGTAGGTTTTTAACTTCTCATTAATATTCGACAACATAAAATAACGATTATGTTTATATATCACTTACAACACTTTTGTACGTATTTTTCAGCAGCAAACCACTGGAGACAACTTTCTGGGATGGCACAACCAAATCAGCTTCACATCAAACCTGATGTATCAACATGAGCAACAACTTAATTCGGTTGCCGATGGTGTACAGACAGGTGTGTTAGGCGAGTTGCTTCTTCAATGCAAGATTTACGTTATGACACTTGCTAAATGAACATGGCAATATGGAACAAACTTAACAAAGCTAGCTGAGGCGGTATTTTGCAAAACTAATATTAATATTTAAGTTTGGTTTTACAGTTTTACCTTTTAAGTTAAGTATTGGTTCTCGCCTCATTATCACCCATATAGAAAAAACAATATTTCACAAAGGCATTATATGATCAACTATTAGACACAAAATCATTATACAATCAAATTAGCAACAATTTGATTGTAACTATTCTTGGTGCATCGGTTTTGTAACTTTTTACTTCTTAGAATACGCAAGCAACATTTGAAACTAACTCATGTGCATCGCACGGGTCTACATGTCTCGTCCTACAAGTATACCTATCCCACAATCAACTATGAAATTAATGTTCTAAGGAAATATATTTTTACAACCAAGTAAGTTCATGATATAACCAGGGCATCGCCCGGGTCTGCATGCCTCGTAAATAGCTAAACCAATCTCTTAAAAAATAAAAGACTTTATTATATGTTGTTTAAGTTTGTGTGAATTAATTTAGTCACCAAAATAATCAAAAAGTACGTTTACCTAAAAAAGAAATAGAAAAACGAATGTTTCATCGAATGTTATTGTAAAAGATTTTTAAGAGTGTTTAATGTACATATTTTGATAGACTTGTTTTACAAAACAGTGATGTTTACCGGGTTCTAAAAGGCACGTCATGGCGTCGCTAAGGCCTCGTAAAGGCGCGGGGCGTGACCTCCACACTACACAATAGACCAAGACGTAGGCTTAAGGCGTGATGTGAGATGAGAAGTAGAAAACATGAAAAGAAGCGATACAAGTAAACGGTATGGTGATATACCACCCCTCGCCGTTCTGACGTGGCGCTCGCCATTCCTTCGACACCACACTGACATAGCTCGCCATTCTTTGCCACTTGATTCTTCGCCGGGAAAGTGAGCCACAAAAAGCTAAAAAACTTTTACAATATAACCGTTGTTACACAATTAATATGCAACAGATATTTTTTGTAAACAAAAAAAATGAGTTTTTATTTTTAAATTATACCCACTTTTCACTCGTCGTAAAATGCAAACCGTAAGGAGTTAGAATGAGTTCTTTATATCGTTGAAAATCTTATGGAGTCTATTCTATGATAATTAAACTTTCAAGGGTCTAATTGTAATGTATTTTAAAAAGTATATAAATGAATGACACAAGGTCATTCCTGGTCAAGCGTTTCCTCAAAAGTTTTTGATTTTGGGTCAAGTAAATGAGTATGGTAAGGGGCATTTCAGACGTTGCGAGGATGATCAAAAGTAATCTCATACCTACTTTGATCAACACCATTGGGCCCAAACCATCCTATTGTATGCAAAAATCGAGGTAATCTTTGCGAGAGCATTTTTTTCGTATCATGGAAGTAGACTTGCAAACGGATGTTAAGTCTCTCGCAACTGTCGTAAAAAGATATCCTGCCTGTTTGTATATTAAATACAGCAAGATACCAATGATGGTTTTGCTCATCAAATATAGGAAGAAAGACCTAAAGTGAGATTTGTAACTAATTAGTTTACAAATAGTATATAAAAGAAAAATATGTTAAATGATACGAAAATGAACAAACAAAATTATCAAGGTGAAGTAAGATACATACTTTTTCGCAAGCATTCCAATGTTTCGGATACCATGACCCATCCACATATTTAAAAGCTCTATCATCACCATTTTTCAAGAGCGAAATGAACCAAGAGTAGCATTCTCCCCATTTAGATTCATTTCCGAACTTGGTGTAGCAATATAGCACGTATGACTCTATATGCTATAAAGATGACGAATAATATATAATTACTATCTTACACATTTTAGATTTAAAATGACGCCGTTTTTGACCTATGTGCACTATTCATTTTGCTGCAGTGCTAGGAAAAAAAAAGCCTAAAAAATTTAGCCTAAAAATTTGGCCCGGCCCAATTAGTTTTTTTTTTTTTTTTTTTTTAAAAAAAAAAAATTGTCGGCACAAAATAGGGAGGAAAAAAATGTTATAAAAGTACCGACGCATTCAGATAAAAAAATACCCGCGGTAACATTTCCGAATTGACTTAAACAGTGTCATTTTACACCATGAGACCAAAAAAAAAATTTCGCAAAAAAAAAAAAAAAAAAAAAAAAAAAAATTTTAACGCGACGCAACAACGCGTAAGACCATAAAAAAACTACTAAACACGATACTGAAAAAGTAAACCCGCACTATTAAATATGAGACCGACAAAATAAACTCGCACAAAATTAAAGGAAAAAAAAAAGAATTAATGACACGCAACAACGCACGAAAAATTAACGCCCCGCAGTAACGTGCAAGAAAAAATAAACTTACACTATTAAACATAAAAAAAACGCGCGAAAAAACAAATAAAAATAAATAAATAAATAAAAATAAAAAATTAACGTCCCGCAACAACGCGCGAAAAATTAACGCCCGCAGCAACGCGCGGGTAATCTTGCTTGTTAATTAACAAACAACAACAAAGTTTTCTATATGAACTAATTTAAGAAAATATACATACCGAATCGTCTAGATAACCATTACCGTTCGGCCAATTCAAACATAAAATGTTGTCCCAAAAGCCTTTACGAACCAGAAAATTCCGAACGTACAGGAAAGCACCATAGTCACAAACCGATGGTTCATAGAAAATTTTGAATCGATTCGTAATGAGAGGTCTTTGTTGAGATAAACCAACTAAAAAATCGGGCAACTTAGAAAAAACAGAGAGGTGTGGGGCTATATGCACCTGTACAGTAATATGTTTTGCTTTGTTGGCTTTGGTGGCTTTACTGGTGGGAACAGTGGTTGGGTATCTGTATAAAAGGAGGTTGGAGCCACATTCCCTTCTTCTTAACCCTCACTTGTTTTTCCTTAGGTGCATCATCCGTAACCTATATGAAAAGAAAAACAAAACGAGTTTAACAAAAGTACTTTGATTGTGAGCAAAACTAAAACTTAAGTAAAAATAATAGTCACCATATGAACCGGGTACACAACTGAGCAAAATACATGATTTTGAACGAGTGGTGTCTGATATGGATCAGGTAGAGGGGTGGATGTCTCGTGATTGCCATATACAGTAGGCGTCTGGTGTTGTGTCAACTTTGTAAACTGTTAACCATGTACATCATAAAAAAATGAGTTGTGTCTCAAACATAAGCAAAAATAATATATATGAAAAAGATGCATGTAAAAAAACACATTTACTTAGTCTTACCGTATCACCCTGTGGGGCAAGTGAACCAAATACATGTATCTCGAAGTAGGGTGTTTGTTCTTCATTCAACCATCCTCGACTGTCAAAATCAATATCCGGCATATCCTGAGACACATCCAACCAACTTCAAAAATCTTGCAACGTCAGATAGCTTTTATCATGAACCCGATATTCGTTTGTTCATCTAATTCAACACCTATATCATTATCAATTGGAACTTTGTATTCGGCGTAGGCAATGGAAAAATAACTAATGTACTTATTGAGATTTACTACAATTACTAGTGAACTTTAAAAAGGTACACCGACACATGTCTACGTAAACAAAATGAATAACTTTTCAAGTGGTTTGACCAAAATACCCTTTTATTCTTAAATCTTTATCTTTGTTATCTTAAACCCAGATTTCGGCGACATTTTTCTGCTACGAACCATCATCCCCGCTATTTTTCAGTCCAAAATTCATTTAAATCCAAAGCACAAAATCACTTCCAATAATATCCTACATTAGAACCCCCGAACCAATCTTATCCTACTTTAAATCAAAAATTCGAAATTCATTTAAATCATATCCTACATTTAAATCCAAAATTCATTTCAATCCCAAAATGAACCCAACCAAGAGTTTGCCCGTCCATCATCTTTAATCCCATAATGCACTCTTCGTCTTCACAACAGACTACCAGCTGCGAAACCCACTACCATCAAATGAGCTTTTGAGACAATCAACCACTCAAACCCACTATGAAACCCACTACGACCTGCGAAACACACTACTATCACAACACACTAACATCGAAACAACCACTGAAACCCACTACCACCAGCGGATCTAGTCACATGTAGTGGTGGTGACGGTTTTTTGTGTGGTAGCGATGTGGTTTTGTAGTGGTGCGTTTTGCGACAGTGGTGGTGGTTTCATGAAAGGATTTGGGTTATGTTTCACTTGGTGGGGTGTTAAGTGGGAAATGGTAGCTCAAATGAGCTTGTGAGACAATCAATGGGTGGGATATTTGTGATAGTAGTGAATTTTGGTGCGGTGTTAAGTGGATTTAAAGTCCCTAAGTGACTAGATATCTTATTTGGGTTAGTGTTTCAAATCTATAAATTAGGATTGAAATGAATCTTTAATAGATATCCTAAAACAAGATTGAAATAGTGTTAAGTGTTTAAATAGGATTAAAATGAATTTTGAGTTTTGGATTTATATGAATTTTGGACGGAAAAATAGCCGTGATGATGGTTCGTAGCCGAAAAACGTCGCCGGAATCTGCTTATTAAGATGAGAAAGATGAAGATTAAAGAATAAAAGTGTATTTTAGTCAAACCACTTGAAAAGTTATTCATTTTGTTTACAATTTGAATGTATACATGTGTCGGTGTACCTTTTTAAAGTTCACTAGTAATTGTAGTAAATCTCAATAAGTATATTAGTTATTTTTAGCCTTTGCCCTTCGGCTTAAGTATAGACTCAAGCTCCTTCACATCTTATACTCGTGAAAAATCTAAATAAAACCCACCCCCCCCCCCCCCCCCCCCCCCCCCCCCCCCCCCCCCCCCCCCCCCCCCCCCCCCCCCCCCCCCACCCCCCCCCCCCCCCCCAAAAAAAAACTTATAGTATTCAATAATATATGATAAAAAAAAGTTTATTAAGCATAATACGATTATAATTAAAATTACCTCATACAACTTCATGGATTCCTTCATTTCTTTTAGCTCGTGCCATATATTTTGTAAAGTAATACCATCAATGTGTGAAGTAGGTGGAGCTTGTGGTGACCCTGACACTCGTGGCGATGGCACACGTGGCACTGGCGCTCGTGGTGGCATGACGGTATGTATCCTCATCTTATTCCGTTTTTTTGTTAAGCCATCAGTAGGCTTATTTACTTCAAAAAACGTTTTGCTAGATATCTAAAATTGAACTTGCTTTTCGAGTGGTGTCTCAATGATTGATAGTTGTTGTTGGAATATGTGAAAAATATCGAGAAATTTTTTCGAAAATTTTCGTAAAAATTTTTTCAAAAATTTTTCAAAAAAAATGTTCGAAAAAAATATATATTTTCGAAAAAATTTGCAAAAATTTTCGAAATTTTTTCAAAAAATTTTCGAAAAAAAAAAAAAATTTCAAAATTTTTTATAAAAATTTCGAAAATTTTTTTTTCGAAAAAAAAAAAAAAAATTTCAAAAATTTTTCAAAAAAAATGTTCGAAAAAAATATATATTTTCGAAAAAATTTGCAAAAATTTTCGAAAAAAAAAAAATTTTCAAAATTTTTTATAAAAATTTCGAAATTTTTTTTTTCGAAAAAAAGAAAAATATATTAAAACCACAGGGACGATTTTTGAAACTTCCTCAAACGATCGTTAGCTAAATTGACTAACGTTGTCACATAATAACTAACGGTACAAACGTTTTGTTCAAGTTGAAAAATAATTTGAAAGTACATTGGTCATATCGGTAATAAAAAAGTAAATGGTTCATTGTGGTAAGTTTCAGAAAGTAGGTTGGTATTCTATGGCTTTTACCTTTTTTTTTACTTTTGGTCACTCGTTACAAAGTCTTTTGTTTTTAGTTTTTATATGCTACTAGTATTTTTTTTTGAGATTTTAGAGAGCTTTTTAGTATTGCAACGGATCGATATGAAATATAATGTGGTCCAAGTTTTATATATTTTTTCTCTTAAGTTCTTTTATAATTTATAAGGAAAATGATATTTCCTCCTACTTGATATGCCTACAAATCTTCTTACTCACAGGATCCTGACAAGTGTCAGAATTGACGGTTTGGATGCGGAGAGATAATGAGTGGAGAAAAAACATAAAATATTATTGTGTGTGTAGGAGGATATGTAGGAATATATTGTAGGAGGATATAGCAACACTCAATTTATAAAAGAAAGTATAGTATTATATAGACTTTACCTTTATTATCATAATTTAGTGCAGATTATTTTCTTCTAACAAGCTAATTATTATCTGTAATAGAGATCCCTTTTTTTTTAACGGCGACTTTATTAGAACCACTAGCAAGGAGCTAGTAAATTACAAAGGAATCAAAAAAGGGTGTTGAAGCTTTCGCAAATGACACAGCTTGTTTTTTTTTTCATAATTTTATACGTCAAATTTTTTTTGCCCCCCTTGAAATTTCGTCTCGGATTGATGTTAAATCTTCAAAAATGATGAACTGAAATTTTCATAAAGTACCCCTAAGTATTTCTAATTATTTCCATCAAATGTATTTCTAAATACTATGTCTATGTCTCACGTTTAAAAAAAAACACATTTTTGTGACGCTATATATTACAATATATATAGATGAAAAAAGAGCTCAGTAAAACACTCCTATATGTTTCATATTATGTGAGAGGATCCCTAGATCATTCCATGGAGATCAAGACAAGATCAATGGCCCACAAAAGATATAAAACATTCAAGAGTAACTTTGATTAGAAAGACAAGAGGGCTTACAAACCCTTAAGTTTGAAAAATATAAAAATGGCTCGAAGCTAACCTAATTTTTTTTGAACTAAACTAGGAGCTATTTATACTAATTAGGATTTGCCCTTTGAGAGGCCGTTTCTATTTGAAGCTTTTTACATACTTGGGCCCCCTTATATATAATAAACATTAAATAAATTACGTCTTTCGCAGCTTCGACTGCTTGTCTTGTAATAACTTCGAGTTGAACGAAGAGACTCTCATTTGTTCGGCATCCCATTTATCGTAGATCCCCTAACCAATCTCCCCCTCGGAACTGAGGTCTACGAGAAGTAGCTCACTCGTGCATTGGTTCTTCGCACGTTTGTTGATGGGGTACTCACTTGTTGTGCTTTGGTAATTCATCTTTAACACCTTCGATTTGATCTTCAGAATTTGATGTGATGACTTGCTTCTACGATCTTTGCTTGTTTAAGCTTTACGTCTTTGAGAATTACTTTGTGATTCCTTTCACTTAGACTTTTGCCATTTCGCTGTTTGATCTGTTAGACTCCTCACATGTCCATAGATCAGTTGAATCTTTGAAAGCTTTGATGATGTCTCTTCTTCCAATCATCTGCGTGATCTTTAGAATTTGAAGAAGACCATTGTTTCTCAGAGATTGATGTGCGGAAGCCTTGTTGAAAGACTTCTGATACTTCAGACTACTGTGGTAACTGGATATGAGCATGTGTCTTGCATCGGAAACTTTGAGAGTCGTTCATTAGCCATGACTATAACATTTAGTCACCAACAAAATAAAACATTTTTGTCTATGAGAAATATCCATCTGAACTGTGTTCTAGGAAAAACATTTTTGAGAACACACATCTGGTTTTATATTTGAGGACCGGAGTATAGTACGATACTCAAATCTAGGTCGGTTAACCTTAACCTCTGATTCCAAGTAAGGATCAATGATATACAGTATGAATAACTGCACCTGTGGATCTGATAGATTTCATTAATCGAACCTTATTGAAGGTTTTCCGGCAAGTGACAAGCTAGTTCCTTATTACCTAAGTATCAGATTCCCTTATGTTCGCCGTCTCTAGACCAGATGTCCGAAGGACTCAACACTATAATGAGTATTTTACTATTAGACGGTAAAGAGTGAGTCAGTACAGTTACTATCTAGCTGACTATACCGTACAATTCCTTTTCAGCGTTTTACGTCTTAATACAAATAAGTACGTAGAAGGCGCTTGTGGCAAAAATGATTTGAATTCTAACAGCGTCGATGTGCTTATAAAATTTGTGCTTGGTTGGCACAAACGAAGTGTTTAAATGCAGAATGCTTGTCTGATGACATGTTGTTGAAATCTATATTCCGAAAGCTATGAATGTGCCTTGGGAAATCCAAAACTTGTACAAAGTACTTGTAAGGAAATCCATTCCACTAGTGGGCAACAGTCCAAGAGGGATCCAGAGGTTTATATGAGCATCTTACGAATACCCACTGTATGGTTACAAAACACTCTGCCCCTTCCCCTCGCATTCCATAAAGATCACTTTCATCAACATGACTAACAATATGACTTCTTTGTCATTTATTCAAGATACTTGTGTCATAAACTTAAACTTTTGTACCTTGACATTATGAACATATTAACACACTTATGCTCCCCCTAAACATGTTCGCGCGTAATCTGAATGATGTTTAAAGCACATGGTGGATAGGACTTTAGAATCATTCGAATCATTAATTATCCGTGCTTTTTACACATGTTTAAGTCACTCTTCTCTCCCCCGATCAACAAGTATGAAACTTGTGAATTGCGCTTTTTGACTAGAATGGACTTAATAATAGCTATCAATCTCCCGACCTCAAAACGTTACGAGAGGTCCGACGAGTGAAATAGCACAAATATCAAGTGAGATAATTGACCGCAAGAACACAGAGACTATTTACGAATACCAGACAGAAAATGATACTGCGAACACTCTGTCTTGAAATTGTAACGCGGTTATTTGTCGTGTTCAATCTCTGCCAGCAAATAGAATCAGCAACAGTACGTCCTTTTGACTGGCAAAAACTGTTAGGATATACTGGATTCTCCTCCCTCAAAACATGACCCGTGTCAATGTTTTGAATTGCGTTAACCACCGAAACATGCTTGAAATAAAACAAACGTTGTTTCATAGCTAGAACTCAATGGTTCGGGCGGCTTAGTGCAACGTCCTTGTCCTGTGCGAAAGACTCTCACAGACTAATGCACTTGAATAAATCCGTAATCATTAAATACGTCTGGGTTCCCCCAACCCCCACCAACACATACATACCAACCCCCCCAAGGACCGGTTACCGGTCGGAAATAACTGCAAGCCATAAAAAAAAATTTTTTTTTTTTTTTTTTTTAAATATACACAATGATACAATGTTTTAGCATTCAAAAATACCAGATATCCCCTTGGAACCAGCCTTTCGATCACTAAGTTTGCAATCAGTGAACCTAGAGATCATAGTAACTTTGGAACTAGAACTAACGCTCGGGGTAAGTTCTAAAGGCTCAACAATGGGTTCCACTATCCTAGTTAAAGGACAGGTATCAAACAACCCAAAATGTCGTCCAGTGGGTCTCCACTGAGGCTTAACACTACCAACAACCTTTTTTGGTCTCCAAGCTGTCTTAGTAGTGTTCACATTATGTTTCCTGGTTTCTTTCCAAACCTTCTTAGTATGATTCCCATTATGTTTGGCCTGGGGGGTTTTGGTATTCACAGACTTCAAAGAATGAATCACAAACTGATTATGATCAAAATTCAAGTTCCTATTGTGAATTGCTGCTCTCCTCGCGTTCGCACTCTTAACCGGCAAAGAACTATGATTCCGAGGGGCTCTCTTAGGCACAGTTTTGCTGGCTCCAGAAGTGGGTTT
>BQNB010099682.1:0-24871 GCA_026074375.1 Tanacetum coccineum | reverse complement strand
TAATGTTAAGTCTATGGAATATGTGTTAAGAGTACTCACCTGGTTTGTGTTTGTATGAGTGTAGTATCAAAACTCGCGATTTAGTATGTCAGTAACTATAATTATCAATGAAAAAATATGATAAAGTAAAAAATGAAACACAAAAGTGTTTCTAAAACTTAAATGTTAAATTAGGACAAGGACAAGGTCCCGGGTCTTGTTATTTTTAGCTATTTTTAATTCGAGCAAAATGGTTGCAAAGATTGGGCATGTTTTAGTTTAAGTGGAATGAAGTAAACATCAAGAAGCACTACAAGAAAAAGGAGAACGGGCGACGAGTTTATCCCCGGCGACATACATCACCGGGGAAACCTCTATAAACGACAAAATATCGTCTTACGTGGCACTAATTCTACAAGACTTTTTAGTCAAAGTTTTAATACATTTCCCGGGCGACATGTCGTCGGGGATACATTTGTTAAAGTTATACCAAATAGTTCAACGAAAATCTTGGCGGCAACGTTTCTCGCTCGCCTGGGATAAATTTTCTATGGGACAAGTACAACTAGAAATCCTTAAATCTTACACTAAGTACAATGTACATCCAAGTCTAATTAAGATTTGTACAACATGTCTCTAGTTAGCTAATACACATGGGTTAGAGGTTACTTTGGATCCTTCCTTCCCTATGAAAACCCACGGCATTCATATGTACACACAAATCACCTAGAAATCTTCTATGATATTGCTAAGTACATGTACAAACTCCCATTAATTAATGTTAGTCCTAAATGTCCCCCACAAATCTATTACACAATGGTTAATAACCATTTGGCTTCTCTTTTCCTTTGTATAATCGGCTAAACACAAGACACACACATAAATCATAAGATTTCAAGTATCTAAGCATATCTTGTACATATATCTTATAATTAAGAATAGTACCTTGTGGTTTTAACAAAACTATGTGTGATTAACCAAAACCATAAAACCACTAGTAGATAGGGCACGATTTGGTTGGTTTTAGGACTAGGAATATGTAACTAGACATTTTGCCTATAAATACTCATGTATACTTACCACTTTACACTCTTGAAAACTCACATACACCCTAAACACTCTCAAACAACTACACACATATTTATTTCTTGTGTTCGAGCTTCAAACCGCAAACAAACACCTCCCTTGATCTCATTCGAACCCACAAACATTTCTAGTTGTCATACAAGTTTATAAAAAGGTTTACACGAGCTAGGGTTGGGTATTTACAAAGCTTTGAAGCTTAGGGTTTGGTTATTGATCGTGTTTTACACACGTGGGTTGCCACATTGCTCGCATACACACACGTTCAAGAAGCTAGGACCCTTGTAAGTGTCTTAGCCTACGTTCATATTCAAGTTTCATGTTTGCTTCATGTGTCATAAGGCACGGTTATTATGTGTTAACAAGCTAAACATGGGTCGTGCCTAGCATGACACAACCCATGTCCACGTCTTACAATATACAACATATATAGACTTGTGTGGTGAACCAAAAGCCATAAGGCACGTAACAAAGATCTTGTGTATAAGCATGAATGTTTAATTATGACATGCACACGTAAAATATTTAACCGAGAGGTTTGATAACTTGTTTGGAAACGGAAACACTTTCATGTCACGTATCATAATACTTAACAACTCGTCTTGCTCAATAAAGGATGTGTACACTATAGTATATGCGAACTAGGGTTGTTTGGGATATGTCGAAATAAGTTAGCAGAAGTTAGTACTGCTAGCAGGGTTAGTACTGCTAGCAGAAGTTAGTACTGCTAGCAGAGTTAGTACTGCTAGCATATTGTTAATACTGCTAGTATATTAATAATACTGTTTTTGACATTCCTGAACTTGAGGGACTGTTTGAAACTCATAAGAACCAAAAATGTAATTTTTTGAAACTAGAGGACTAAAACGTTTAGCAATTGGAAACACAGGGGTGTAACGGTAATATTCTATTTATAACTATAAGGGAAGGTTTTTGCAATAACGAAAACCTATGGGGTTTTTATATAATTAAGTGATTTAAATAAACACTTATGGTATCGGACAAATCGCGATATAATACGGATACTTATATAGCTAAAGTCACGCGAATGATAAATAAGTGTATTTATTATTAATACTTAAACACCTTGTAAACTAAAGAGTATATAGTTGTACCAACCTTCCTAGAGCAAAAAGAGGGAATACAATACAATAAAGTTGTACACCACCACTAAGTGATATTAAATATATATTAAACTAGAAACTTGTTTAGTTATACTTTGAGTCGTTAGCCTAAATATGTAGCCTAAGACTTGACCGTATTTACTTAGGTATTGACGGGTTGTGAATTCTTTGCTTACTTGGATATTTATTTATCATTCAGAGAACTACTGCGAAGGTGTGTTCTTAGCATTGTTTTTGACAATTATTTAAATGATTTACATCCTTGGGGGTGATATACCATGTTTGTTTTACAAACTGGACGCAATGTGTACATTTCATGCCATGATTACGTGTTGTTGCCTATGTTACATAACCCGTTATTGTTCCAAGATCATGAAACTGTTAATTTGTTAGATGTGATTGGGAAATTACTTTGTAATCGCCGGGCTCGAGAATGTTTTAGAACTATATATATTAGGGTTGCACTCCCATTTGGGTGAGTAGCTGTCAACTGGGGATACGACGCAACCATGGCGCTTTTTGGAGGATGTGCAGGGTTAGCACATCATTCAGGGGACACCAGTTGGGCAATTTATAATTGCATTCACCATAACGTCGAGCCTCACTCGGTGTCATTGAGCTTAGGAAACGTATTTACTTTTTTATGATGTTTGACTTCTGTTGCTTTTATCATACACTTAGAAATCTTGCGGTCCTACATTGATTTGCATAAAACTATGGAATTCACAAACTTCCTGTTGACGTTTTTTAAGCATGTTTTGCTGCTCTCAATAAGGCATCGAGGTGCGAATGATAAATTGGGAGTCAATATTGAAAGAAGTAACACTTAAGATTTGGGGTTTATTACTTTTGGGGCACATTTGTTTATAAACCGAAAAATCTTTAACTATTTTGTTGAACCATTTGAAGCCATGAGCTTATGTAACAAAACAAGTATTTTTGTTAATCCGAAGGTATCTTTTTCAAACGACACCGTTTAGTAGGCGTTCTCTGATCTTGTGCTATTGTCCCAATAATGTATCGCCTTCGGATATTCATCAATTCTTCTGCCCATACTCAGATTTGAGGGATGTTACACTAGCTTCAGATTTCACTAGGTTTAGATTGCTTTAAGGACCATTATTAAATTAGTGAGTCTTCTATTTCTTTATCAGGTACAGAAGGATTGTAGATTCACCTGTCACTGGAGGGGGAACTTGACATGCCTTTCCATCTGCTGTAGTCTATCATTCACATGACTATCTTCTATATCACTTATCCTACTGACAAACACACTTTGGAAAATTTCATTTTCATAACTTAAAACACCTTTATTCATTTAATCACCATACCCAAGTCCAGTCTTATCCCTAGCACTCATCTGACTATTTAGCAAAATATTATGATTTTTAGAAGAGTTGTGCCATTTTTCTACTTTAGCTTTTAATTCTTCTTTTTCTTTTTTAGTTCTGCCCTATACGTTTCTTTATGGTATGTAAGGGACATTATGTTTATCAATCTAGGTTCAAATTTTTCATAAACCCTTATCTTTTCCTCATACCAAGTTGACTTTGTTGATGGAGCAATAATTGTGCTTCAACTTTTCTTTAAGCTTGAAGTATATGTCTGTTTTTTATGCCGGCATCTCCAAGTTGTTCCTCTGTTCATCATACATTTTTAGTTTTCGCATAAGACTCTTTACATTGTCTTTTGATCAAGAAGTTACTTTGTGTCCTGAGCCTGAGAACTGCTGCAGAGAGAAAGCCATTCAACGCATAGTTCTCTTGTTCGATCTTTCTGGAGTGACTTGTGCGTCTCCATATGCAATCACCTTCTCTAATTTAAGAGTCACAATGCTTTAGTAGTCTTCCTGTTTACAAAGATCTACTCACTACCAGGCATTTTCTTTATCTTATTCCTTAATATTCAAGCATATCTCCTCCTACTATTTGATTCACCTTGGATCCTGTCACATCTCTAGCAAAATTGCCCTATATTGTGACAAACTTAGTATCTACGACTTTGGTTTTGTCAATAACCAACCGGTTCCTTGGCATCAAAATTGGTAGATTTCTACCTCTCTTTTTGTTAAAACTTTTTCATTCTCATGGAAATCCATGGCACTTGCTTTTCAAGGTTCATTTCTTCTAAATCAAACTCATCAAGTTGTTTCAGATCTTCATGATCTAATTGTGGGCAACTGGATTGATTTGCAAGTAAGGAGTATGATGAAGGATGTTCATATTGTGAGTTATGACTAGAAGAATTAGAAACATCATAAGTGGTACTAACATCATTAGTACTGCTAGTGTTCTCTGAAACAAATGCCACATTCTGCGTGCTAGAGGATGATGCGGTAAAGCCTTTAACATCAGACTTAAAGACTCTAAGTTATTTATAGAAGATCATAAAAAAAATAGACTGTCATCCTGTGCTTGCAGTCCTCATGATTGAGGAATTAAGACTCATGGGGTGTACGAATTGTAGATGACACTACAGAATTTTGATTTGCCATTTCTAGTAGAGACGTCCTCTACCAGTGCATAATAATCCTAGCTAAGACTTCTATGTAAGACTCTAAAAACCTGTCATTAGCCATTTATTGACAAGCCTCTTCCTGCTTGTTTGATACAAAGAAGCCTTTTAAACTGTTGCTTTAGAAAGTTATTTATACTTCTGCATCTTCTGTGATTCATTATTTCCCACCAAATCTCTAGATTTGTGAGCTTCCTAATTTCTTTAGCATCAGTCAATTTATCGAAATTAGCAGATGATCTGTCTTGTAAAGCTAAGTTAAAGGTGGTCCTTGCTGTTCTTTCTCTTTTTGGCTAAAATCTTCTCCTGCAGTTCTATGGGACGGCTTGAAACCTTTATTCAAACCAGTTTTGTATCAGTTGAGACACTCACGTGACCAATTTCCCTCTTTGAAAACCTCACCAGATAGGATAGTCTGTATGGGCCAATAATGTTCCATTTTTCATGGGCCCATATGCTCATATTCTCCCTTCTTAAGGAATAGAAGTTTGATGGTTAAACAGTGTGTGTGGGGTTTTGTTTGCTGTTGGTGTTTTTGTGATGTGTGGTGTTGGTGGTGGTGGTGGGATATCATCTCTGACTCCATCCATTGAATAGTTGTTAAAATAGAGGTTTATAACTGTTTTGTTCTTTCTTACTCAGAGTTTCTCTACAGGCTCTGATACCACTTGTAGATCCCTTTGAATATAGATCTTTCTTACCTTGTTAAGGGTTGAGCCATATGGTAACTCCACCATAAAACTTCGAGTTACAATGACTATAATTCGACTATATAGTTATACGGAAACTAATTATTGTAATTGCATAAAAAGAATCAATGATTATTGCATAACTAAAGACTTTTGTATTAATCTGCTAAAACGATTACAGATTACTAACTATGAGATATGAGATTGTATATGAGATCTATCTTCTCTAATTCCATAAGGTACCTTTTATAGACCAAGGATAAACCCTAACAGACTTAAAAACGCGTAAAAAGATTTATGCAAACTCTATTTACTATGATATCTCATGCCATATCTCTAAACTGGTACTATACTATTTTATACTATCAAGTACTAACTAACTGATCAGTTGCTAGAACTATTTTGTACTGTCAGTACTAATTACCAACTATCTGGTAACTAAACTATTATACATCAACGGTACTAAGTCAGGAATGCATAATTCCCAACAAAGCCAATCTGCTAAATCTAGCAGATCAAAGTCTATAGAAAATACAAAGAATGATAAGATCCCACAGATTTCAAGTAGTACCTAGAAGAAGAATAAAGTAGAAGACCACTCTAGGATAGTTAAGTCTTGTTTGAATAAACCGAATTATGTTGTTGAACCATCTGGAAATGCAATTGTGTAGCATTCCAAATTAAATTTTAAATACATATTCTAGCTAATTTGCGTTTAATGTATAGTTATATGTTGACGCTTTAGACTCATGATTGTTATTTCTTGATTTGTTTTTGATATGAATGAGTCCTTCCAACTCTAGTCTTTTAAGAAAGCTAAAAAGAAACGAAGATGGAAACCCTATAGAAAATGTTTACTTAAAATTGGAGATACTAACTAGAGACCTACATGAAGGACTTTCACTTTTGTTGGAAATGTGTGCCCTTTAACTAGGATTACCGCCACTAATAAAGTGCCTCTTAAGGAACCCATTCCTCTAGAAGTAGTTACACAAGAATATAGGAGACCTAAGGTACCTAGACTAAGTGGTTTCCTAATAGGCAAACCTAAGATAGCAAAAATCTATTGATTTCTAATCGCAAAATGGAACCCCGGTACATCTGGGGTTGGATCCAATACTTTAGTTGCTCCATCTTCTTCTTCTCTTGTCGATCTCAGGTTGTCCAAATTGTTTTGTGGTATTTGTACTTTGGATGCTCAAAGCATATGACTAGAGATCGCTCTCAGCTCACCAATTTTGTTCACAAGTTTCTCGGTACTGTCAAGTTCGGTAACGACCAGATTGTAAAGATTATGGGGTATGGTAATTATCAGATAGGGAATATCACAATTCAAGGGTTTATTATGTGGAAGGAATATGCCACAATCTATTCTCCGTTAGTCAATTCTGCGACTCAGATCTTGAAGTAGCTTTTAGAAAACACACGTGCTTTGTTCATAATCTGGGAAGGTGTTGGATTCACTTTCTTTGGATCTCGCGGAAACCAATCTTTTACATTGTCAAATTAGGGATATGATGGCGTCTTCTCCCAATTTGTCTTTGTCTAAAGCTTTTAAAGGGCCAAATCTTGGTTATGGCACCGACGCTTATCACATTTGAACTTTGGTTCTATTAATCATTTGGCTAAAAATGATCTTGTACGAGGTCTTCCCAAATTAAAATTGAAAAATATCATCTGTGTTTGGAATGTGCAATGGGAAAAAGCAAGAAACAATCACATAAACCTAAATCTGAATCTGAAGACACCGATCAAGAAAAACTATATCTTCTACACATGGATCTTTGTGGGCCTATGCGTGTTGCTTGTATTTATGGGTAAAAATTAACATCATCGTCATTTTACTCTCGGTTCACATGGGTGAAGTTTCTAGCATCAAAGGATGAAAGCTCCTTGATTTTATAATCAATATGAAAATGAAACAAGTTAGATGATGCAACGGTCAGGAACATTCTTGTACAGATAATGAAACTGGGTTGTCAATCAAACTCTGCGTAGTAGCTATTATGAGAGTGTTGGGATATCTCATGAAACAGATCGGTTTGGCGTTACTCCACCAACAAAAATGGTGTCGTTGAAAGGCGAATTCATACTCTGTTGAAGCCGCTCGAACAATGTTAATCTACGCAAAGCTCCTTTATTTCTATGAGCCGAGGCAGTCGCTACCACATGTTACACCCAAAACTGATCCATTATATGGCATCGCCATGGAAAAACTCCTTATGATCTCTTACATGACTTAAAACCCGATCTATCTTACCTTCATGTCTTTGGTGCACTTTGCTATCCAAACAATGATAGTGAGGATTTGGGAAAACTTTAAGCTAAAGCTGATATAGGCATTTTCATTGGATATGCACCCAAGAAGAAAGCTTATCATATCTACAACCAAAGTACCTAAAAAATCATTGAAACTATCCATGTAGATTTTAATGAGCTGATGGCAGTGGCTTCTGAACAACTAAGTTCATGACCCGGGCTTCAATTTATGACTCCTGCAACATCCAGTTCAAGACTCGTTTCAAACCCTATTACTCAACAACCTTATAATCCACCGAAAAAGAGATGATTGGGATCGTTATGCTCCAACCTATGTTCGATGAATACTTTTAATCCTCCATTTTTTGTTGTCTCTTCTCAGTTCCAGTTGTTGCGCACCTAGAGCTATTGATTCTAGGCGATTCACTGTGGTCTAACGTCAATGGACCAAGATGCTCCATCAACCAGTATCCTATCAACACAAGAACAGGGAAACATTCTCATTATTTCTCAAGTGGAGATTCACCAAAAACGCAACATTTCCATTTTTTTTGGGGGGGTGGGGGGGATGATCCACTTCACGAATCTCTTCCTAAGGACTCGACTTCTCAAGGTCATCATTTAAGGTGAGGACTAATCCACACTCCAATTCGAAATCATTGGTTAGGGTGGGACTAAGGATCTTCTATAGCAAAAGTATCGGAGATCTTATCATGCTGTCTCTTCTACGAGGAAAGCAACTCGAAAAACTGATGCATGTGGTGTTATTTTAACGCCCTTCCCTAACTTATGTAGTACTAAGAACTTCAAACACAGGCAAATGACCAAGCCAATCGTGATCGATGCATTGCAAGAAAAGAAATTCATTGAATTTTAAAAGGCTATCAAGTTTGGGAATAGCTGTCGTGTCCAGATAGAGTCATGTTGATCAAAACTAAAATGGATTTTTGAAGGTCAAGGACGGATGAATTTGGTGGGGTACTAAAGAATAAGGCTAGATTAGTTGCTTAGGGATTCAGGCAAGAGGAGGGAATCAATTTTAAGGAATCATTTGCACCGGTTTCAAGAATAAAGGCCATTCGTATCTTTGTAGCAAATGCAGCCAACAATGGATTGACACATTTTTCCAAATGGATGTTAAAAATGGCTTTCTTTAATGGCGAGCTCAATGATGAGTGTCTACGTTTCTCAACAGAGGATTTGGTAAAGATTAGGATAACCCATCGATGTGTATAAGCTCAAAAAAGGCCTTGTTCACATGGTTCAAAACAAGTACCACGATGCATGGTACGACATGCTACAAGTTTCTCATTTCACAACATTTCTCAAGGTAGCAGTTGATCAACTCTCTCACACGGAAAGCAGGAAACGACTTATTACTGGTATAAATTTATGTTGCCGATATAATATTTGGATCCACTAATACTGCTTTGTGTAATGAGTTTGCTAATCTGATGACCACTAATTTCAAGATGTCGATGATGGGGTAGATGTCATTCTTTTTAGGATACAAAATTTCTCAAAGTCCCAGTGGGCATCTTCCTTAAAAACCATATCAAAATAGATTATGTTTTATTAAAAATATGGTTTGCTAACTAGTGGTTCTGTAGACAAACCTATGGTGGAAAAGAATAAACTGGATGAAGATCTACATGAGACACTAGTTAATGCTACACTTTACCGTGGCATGATTGGATCCTTCATGTATCTGACATCCAGTAGACCCGACCTTATTTATGCAGTCTGCTTATGTGCTCGGTATCAGGCAAAGCCTACCAAAAAGCACTTAAATGCGGTTAAGCGGATCTTTCGATACCTAAAGGGAACCATTAACATGGGTCTCTGGTACTCGAAGGATACGGTTATGTCATCCAACAATATATTTTGATGCAGATCACGCGCGGGTGTCAAGTCACTAGACGTAGTACATCTGGGAGCGCTTAATTGTTAGGTTCTAAAATCTCGTTTTTTGCCTATATTCTTAAAAATAGCAAAAGAGCACTGCAATCTCGAGTCATAGAGGCTGAATTATATGCTTATGTCTGGTGTTTTGTTGTGATTTATAATCCTCTAAATGCGTTCACAAGTTAACAGATTTATGGTTTTTATTCAATAAGATTACTCAGTACTATCGGACAACTCAGAAAGTGCTGATGTTTGTCATCTTGCTACAACGCTACGTTTTTAACAACTCAAGAGCAAAGCACATCGATGGTATGGATACTCATTGTTTCAGAATTTAGAAAAATAGAAAAAAAAGACTAAAAAAAAAAACAAAAAAACGGAGAGAGGTGGGAGGAATAGAGATAATAGTGGAACTCTACTTTGTTTGAAAAGTAGAATATCAACTGATGGACATCTTCAACCAAAACGCCTTGTCGAGCGAGAAAGATTTAAACTTCTTGATCGAATAACTCAGTATGAGAGCAAGTCTTCGGGAAACGCGTTTTAAACGTGCCTGGACAGAGGAAGAAAATGAGTGTAATTTGGTCGTATACATCGTGATTTATATAATTGTATTACTATGTACGCATATAGAAAAACATCAAAACACTAAATTATCTTGTATCTTTATATTTAGTATTTTACTCAAAGAAGAAGCAAGGATAGAAAAGCAGAAAAATATAAAAAATATGTATCTTCTGGCGTGTCTTCTGAAATCATTTCAATATTACGGCCTTTATGAAATGTGCATTTTAATGATGATACGATGCTGTAAATATAAGATTCGAGCAGAAGTTCAAAAAGCTTTCACAAAAACATTGTAAAAATGGATTGCTATTATTGTTCCTTGATAGCAAGTCACGGTCATATCTTAAGGCAAGTATTCTCAAAAAGAAAAACGCTTGGATCTCATAACGGGAAATGTATTTTTTCTCAAGATATGAAGTACTTCATATTCATTCAAAGGTTTGCGTTTTATTTGAAACATCAACCATGCTTTCCTTATATCGAAGAAAATTTTAAGTGATTGTTGGTCGCAATTATGTCATATTCTTTAGTTCAAGAGACATGTAAGAGATAGAATGTATGTCTTGATTTTTATTGGTACAAAGTGTGTTCTTCACAATGAATCATGTTTCAGTAATCACAAAAAAGATTATCAAATACAATTCGACCACTCAAAACCAATGACAAACAACTATTTAACATAGAAAACGGCTGTCATTATTGAAGGGGGAGAATGTGTCATAAAAATAATGCTTTTAAAATTGGTCTTTTAAAATAAGGAACAGATTAAAACGGATAAAGTTTTTGGATACTGATCGGATAAACATTGTTTAAGGCTTGAGTTAATTTATATAACTACTCAAGGCTTTAGATGATCATTTGTTTAAAACTCTAGGGACCTTATTTGCAATTTAGAAGCTTAGTTGATTCTCACGAAATAAGATTTAAAGCTTTATCAATTCTTCAAACCGATCTCAACTATATTGTACGTACTTTGGTTTTTGATGGATTCCAGAGGTATTGAAACAGCAAGGGGGTTAGAATTAGGATATACATGAAGATATATGAGTACACGTGATAGAATTCATACCCTATTCTCATTTAAGGTCATTCCGAGAAGACAAATGTCATATCTGTAGAGAAATGCAGTGTTTAACTTGTTACTTTCGGGTGCACTATTTCATCCACATGGGGGAAGAGATATCTGTGTTTTCAATTTATGAATCATTTATGATAATAAAGGTATAGTGTTGTAGAAGATTTATTTTCTAAGCGTGATAAGTTTAGTTAATGATCAATTATGCTTACTCAAACGATTAATCACTAAGCTTATTTTTAAAAGGGAGTAGAATTAGTTGACAAAAGAGGTACACATAGGTTTGATAAGTATGATGATTCCTTAAGTTAGTCAGTATTCTGCAAAAATAAATGATTACATTTGGGACTTAGTTGATTTAGGTGTTATTGTATTTCGGAGAGTAATTAAGAGGGTATAATTGTGACATCGAGGACTAGTTGACTTGGTGTTACCATTTATAGCTTCACTTTTGTGTTAAGAGAAATTACGGAACATCTGGGACTTAATTGACTTTGGAGTTCGGTTTGAATTGTTGTGTACTTCGGATTTTGGGTTTTTAAACATCAAGGATGCTTGACTGCGGCTTTGACATCTATTTGAATCTACACAAGAAAGGATGCTGGTTCGGGGGGAAGCTAAGACAACTTCCAAATGGAGATTATCGAGACAGACTACAGATTGCTGACATGGACAGAATGACTTTGTCATTTTCGGTTTGAATATTTTCAGGTCTTGTCTCGTACATAATCTTGTAAATATATAAACTGTTGTAGTGTAGATCTTTATAATATAGGTTGTTTAAGTGTTTGGAGTACGAATTTTCAAGAATTTCTTAGTAAATTCAATTTTTTTCAAATTACGTAAACAAACACCCATATAATTTACCTCCAATTAATTTGATGGGGGAGCATTTAACATGTTCCATATAGGCTTGGTATATAATTAGAACAATTTTTCTCAGAAAGCATTATATTTGAATCAATTGATATCCAAATTTTCAAGAGATTTGACATTTTTAATAAGGGGGAGAAATGTGAGTTAAAATTATATATATAACATTGACTATAATGTATATTAAGACAACAGAGTGACTCCTGTCCTCGCGATGTGCCTAAACATTTTTGGTTGACTCGATTGGCACGCTATACCAGGGCTGAGCAATTTCTAAATAGTAAACACCATCAAGGTGGCTAAATGTTTGATTTATATCAATATTCCTTGATCGATGTTTTTCAAATGGATTTAAGGTGAGAAAAATTTTTACAAAGGACTGACTCATGTCTGTATGTATTGGGGTGTGATATTGATAGGGTGGTGTAATGTTAAGATTTTGCTTGATTGATTCGCTATGTTCCCACGATCCAGCCAGAACCGGAGGGATCTACCCAGGGACAATCCACTAGATAGTGTAGAAGTCCTTAGGCATGATATAAAAAAGGAGTAAAAGTGAGAATAAGGGAATAGTGCCGACTGAGATGGAGCTAGTACTGGAACAAACTCAATACGATTTTAGTCATGAAGCCTGATATAGCATGAAGGAGTTGATGGAATTAAAGGAAAGGAAAAGTTAAGATATAAGGGTGAAAAGAAAGAAGCCCTCTATACACTTAGGGAGAAACCGGGTCAATACATAAACTGTCAGAAATACTAAGCTGTTGTCTGGTATTGAAGATAGTCGTCATGGATCCAGTGACGCAATGCACAACCCTTCCCAGCCACTCAAGGTCTCTCAAAAGACTCTTGTTTCATTTCTCATGGAGATTACACTTATTTCTATTGACTTTCTCACTCTGAGTTAGTTGGTATTGAAAAGGTAGCAGTCTACTCTAGCTTCCGATTACTAAAACAAAATGTGCACTATTGAGTCTAGAGCCAAAAGAGATATTCATAAATCTCTTATGGACACCTAACCAAAATTTGCTTTGTTAAGTCACCACAATGTGAAAACATGAATACTATCAAGAGTTGTCACACCCGCCTAGCGACGGAAACACGGGGTAAACATCTAGATATCATAACAGGTCACATTGGTTTTTCTTTTTTTTCTGTCCAACAAAAGATAGATAACTAATAAATAGATAAACAAAATCGAGACACAATTGTGTCATGAACAATATTACACATGATAAAGGAGTCTTGCATTACGATTAGCAAAGTCATTACTCAGAAAACATACTCCTAAAAGTCCCTAAACAATCAAATACCAAACCAACGTTTCAAAACAATGTCAAATGTCATATAAAAATCTCTAGCGAGAATGACTCCGCATGCAAGCTTACGGTATCACTTGCACTCTTCCTAACTTCAAAATCCTCAAGCAATGGTTACTGAAAATGATGCTGTAAACGTCAACACAAGGTGGTGCAGAGTCATAGGTTTAAGACACAAAAATCAAAGCTTATAAACAATTACTGTGATTAATGAAAACATAGCAGGACAATTATTGTACTATCATACAAGCTAACATGCAAATGTAACCATAACAAGCATGGGAACGGAACGTGTCCCTCGATCCAACAAGTATTAATACTTGGGTAGGAACGTTACCCCCGATCCATTAAAACCATCACTTAACAAAGGTAGGAATGTTACCCTCGATCCAATATCACAACAAATGGGTAGGAACGTTACCCTCGATCCCAATACACATAAGCATTTAGCACGTAACATATAATAGCCAAGTAAAGTCCATACACTTTAAAAAAAAGACACATAAACAAGTAATTAAATATTTCAAATTCCCATTTGCATCATTTTCCATCACAATTTAAAAGCAATGTAAAAAAGAGGAGATGTGAGACTCACCTGATACTCAAACGCAGCCTTCCAAATCTCAACACGCAACTATACAAATCAAATAAACATGGGTTACACGGGACCAAGCTTAAAAGCTATTAGATCCATGTAAAACACAATTGATAAATGCTCCTATAAAGTTTAGCTAACCATCAAGGGTCACCCCGACACCATGCCTAAAACATTTAACCATTCATTAATACTTTACACAGTTACTTATAATTAAATCAGAATTGCAGAATATTTTTAGTGTCTCTTACGTACTCAAAACCCTTATTCAATGACCCTCATAATTTTTACCAAATAATAAACCATGTTCATTTTATGAGGATATTAACTTTCCTTGTGATTCAAAGTATACTTACTTGCTGTAACTAACTCAAATAAATCAAATCTTCAAAATGTCCTAATTCGGATCTGATTGCACCACAAATATAATCACTCTAATACCAATACTTAGACATGCTTTCAGAGGATTTAATTTTTCATAGGGATTATTTAATACACATTGGAACTTAACTACTGTAGAAGGGCCTAAGCTTAATTCAATTTTATTGTTAGGGGTTTAAACATCCCGAATTTAGACCCAAGATCTGTCTCGAAAATCATAGTTTTGGACAACCGATTTTGTAAAATTTATTTTGACTGACTTCCATGCTTTTAATTCATGAAACCAATTGGGGTGGAAATAGGACTCTCTGTAGTTAATTTTGGACTCCATGAAACATCAATAAAAGCTATCTGGTATGACCGTTGTTATGACTCCGTAAGGTGACTTAAATTCTGATCATATTCCAGTACGAAATTTAAATTGATATACCCTATTTCATTCACATCTAAAAACTAATTAAACCTTAAAAACGATTTTTAATGTTTAAAACCCATTAATTACAGATTTTTAAAACCCTAATGATCCATCAATGATTATGTTACATGAATACATATATCTAACTAGGATGAATACACTTACCTTGAATGCTAACACCTAAACAACAAGTTCTTGCGGTTTCTTGGATCAATCATGAAAATCGACTTCCTTAGGGTTTTGGGGCTGCATATGAACGACCAAAAGAGGGGAAGGGGAAGAGAATAACTAGGTTTGATGGTATCTTAACCACCTATATCATCCTTTAGCACTTCGCCTATAATACAATTTGACAAAACAAATAAAACTTCCTAAGCCCATTAAAACCCAAAACCGATCTGCCCCCTTATGTAAACATATTATATATATATATATATATATATATATATATATATATATTATGTTTATTTTATTAATAATTAACCTAATTCCTTCATACTTAAAATTTTATAAAAAAATTTAGCTAATTTGGGTAATCTTTTTACATTAAAACGCACTACTAGAACTTTCTAAAAATAACATTTCATTTCCATTTCACATTCTTTTTATGGAATATTTGACTACAAACTTCCTCTTTCACTCATATGCTTTCTTTCCAATAACTACATTATTATAAACGCTTAACTATTATAAATCTAAGAATTTGTCGTTAGCAATGCATGCAACCACGTCTTACATTTCCTTATCTCACACGTGAACAAATAGATACTTTAACACAAACTCTTATCACACAAAAATAAAGTAATCATTTAACTTCTAAAATGACATCATGCACATATGTAAAACCACTTCAACAGCATATAAAACACATAGTCGCATGAAACATACCAAAATGGACACTTATGCACTTCTAAAGGTATAAACTATAGCCTTTCATGAAATCACACGGTGTCACTTTATCCCCTCCCTTATGGATATCTCGTCCCGAGATTTCTAAATCTGTTGGTTCAACAGCACGTTCAACAAATAAATGAGGATACTTAGACTTCTTATAGTACTTCGCGTTCCCAATGTGAACTCGAGACTCCGCTTTTGAATTCCAATGAAACTTTTACAGTTCGCGTATTCCTACTACATTTCCAATCTATTATTCTCTCGGAAATTCCATAATTTCTACAGGTTCCTCAACAAAACGTAAAGTCTTGTAGATTTTGATTTCATTCAACGACACATGCAAATTAGCATTCCTCAAACACTTCTTCAAATTTGACACATGGAATGTGTCATGTACACCAATCAATTCCTTATGCAATCTTAACCGATAAGCCACAGGGCCGATCCTCTCAAGGATCTTGAATGGTCCAACATATCTCGGTGCTAACTTATCCCCCCTTTTTCCCAAAACGCATCACACCTTTCCACGGTGACACTTTTAACAACACATTATCTCTAACCTCGTACTCTGTCATCTTACGTCCTCTTTCCGCATAACTCTTTTGACGATATCTTCGCTGGAGCTTTTCTTTATAACCATACTTATCAGTGATTCTTGCAACTAACTCGGGTCTATCCAACATTACTCCCTCTAATCTCTGCTATAAAATAGTCGATCTACATTTCCTAACATTACAAGCTTTCAAAACGGAGCCAACGAGTGCTCAATTTATATACTACCCTAAAATTGATATCACTTTACCCTTTTATATAATCCAAAAGTCTGAATCTTACCGTTCACTTTGATATCTATACGGCCTCTTGAGGATGCTAAGAGGTACCCAAATCCATCGGGTTCTAACCACCTTCTTGCAGCGTCTGCAAAACACGAAGGTAAGTCATCCATCTCAATCTGATTCGATCGTTACCAGAATTTCATTCCCTGCTATTATCTCATCAATATAAATCCTTGCCAACTTCACATCTTAAAATCTTCTTGTATAGCTAGAAAATAAGATAACTTCGTTAGTCTATTCGACCATCACCCAAAATTCATACATCATATCATACTTTGACTTGGAAATTTATTGATAAAATCCGATGGTGATTTCTATCTCTTCCCTTATTTACACATCAAGTATCTCAGGCAGTTTTGTAGCAAGCAAAAGTCCTTTGACATTGCAGCCTTCACCTTAACAATACGACAATTTGTAAACATAGGTAGCTTTATCCTTTCTAACGTGGCATACAATACTATGCCTCCTAGGTTATAGGGTACGTCTTATCCGCTCCCGGAATATTGTACAAGTACCTTGATGCATGGGGCCTATCCATTTACACTTCCACCAATAGAAACCCATATTTAATCATAAAGTACAACGCTCGTCTCATTTTTCATTTCCCCATTTGTTGATCTAAACCATGTAGCCTTTCTGCGAGTACGTTCTCTTGCTTGAACGCCTCACTTTGGGCTGCCAGTATCATTCCTCTTACTCGTCTTAATTTCACTCTCTCCTTTCTACTCAACGCATCACCCACTACATTCGCTTTATCAGAGTATCACACAAATCATTCTTCAAAGTCTGAAAAGCCTCTTCTTGTTCTACGCTCCACTCATACTTCTGATTCCTCTCAGTTAAGGAAGTAAGAGGTTTGACAATCTTGAAAAAAATTCACGACGAACGTCGATAGTACGATGAACGTCGGTAGTAACCTGCCAATCCTAAGAATAATCATCCAATTCCTCACTGCCTCACTCTTACTCGGGTCCACGTGAATACGTTATGGTTGACCACGTGACCAAGAAAATGCACTTCTTCCAACCAAAACTCACACTTAGAAAACTTAGCATACAGCTTCTCCTTCCTTAGTGACTCCAACACTAACTTCAAATGAACTTCATGTTCCTCCTTTGACTTTGAGTAGGCCAGAATGTCATCAATGAATACGATGACAAACCTATCTAAGTACAGTTTGCAAACCCAGTTCATTAAGTCCATGAAAACCAATGGTGCATTGGTTAACCCAAAAGGCATAACCGTAGACTCAAAATGTCCGTATCTCATTTGAAATGCGGTCTTTGAAATGGCATCATCGTGCACTCGTAGCTGATGATAACATGACCGAAAATCTATCTTTAAGAAAGGATATGCTCCTCGTAACTGATCAAACAAGTCATCAATCCTAGGGAGTAGATAACGGTGTTTTAACAGTTAATTTGTTCAACTCCCTATGATCAATACACATGCAAAAAGAACCATCCTTCTTCTTCATGAATAACATAGGTGCTCCTCACGGAAAATTACTAGGTCGTATGAAACCCTTGTCTTGCAACTCTCGAAGTTGTTCTGACAATTCTTGCATTTCCGAGGGTGCTAGACGATATGGAGACTTCGCGACTGGCGTCGCTCCATGAACCAAATATATGCGGAACTCAGGTTGCCATGCGACAAATCTTTTCGTAACAATCAAAAAATATGCGTACGACGAAATATAACTCAATTTCGTGTTCATCTACATTTTGTTTTCATTAAGGTTTCACGACTCCTTTAAGTACTTCCCCATGAACCCGAAGTATCTCATCACCTTCCACCGGTAATCCCCCCCCCCTAACCAAACCACCTTCACATTGACAGACTATCACAACTTCCTCTTGACAACCAGTCCATTCCCACAACACATCAAAGCTTCCATGACTCAATAGTATCAACAACTACCAAGGGTTACGAACAATCGAATAAGAATAACAACGACTATCCGAGTCAAAGGCAGAATGCATACAGAGAGTCCACATATGCAAATAGACTGATTAAATGACACACAATCCTTTGAAAAAAGATACGTAAATGTACCAAGTAACACGCGAAAACGAGAAAAAATACACCAGCGGACCACGAAAAAAGAACACATAAAAAAATCAATACTAAAGACAGAAATTCTTATACCAATTATCGACTTTACTCGAAAGACCAAATTAAATAATATTTTTATAAAAATCAATTTAAAATAAAGAAAGTCACATTATGTATAAAAATCATTTTAAATAATAAATAAATTTGTCTTAATTGTAATCTTTATAAAATTCATTCTAGTTGTCATAAAAATCTAGAGATGGTTATCTAATGGTGTATCGTACCTTACCACTATGAATCACTTTAAACCTGCTTTTTATAATAAAATAAAATCTATCTACAAAGATCATTTTATACACAGTTTTTCTCACACACAACACAATACTTGCCAAAGGGTTTTTATAATTAGACATCAATTATAAACTATGAACTCAAACAAAGACTCTAATACCAAAAGGATCGTAAAACACGGTACAACTCAACATAATTCTATGTTGAAACAAAAAAAAACAAGAAACCGATGATGCTTAAATTAAAATCAAAGCGAACTCGTATAAGAAAACTCATGCTAGCCGTTACGTACCTAAACGAAAACGTAAGGTCCTTAGTCCAAAATAACCAGATCAACCAGAGGCAAATCTAAAAGCATCAATACTAACACATGCCAACGGTTATGAAAACCAAGTATATACAACCAGGGAGTAATGAGCCTACTAAATACGTTAGATCAATTAGTGCTTAAAAAATGTTTGATACTCATACGAGAATCATGCAACAAAAGAACAAACAAATACTGCCTATATCGAAAGAGCAGATCCGAACAAATTAAACAAAAAAACCCAATATATACAAGCTAAATGGTAAATAAATTCATGTATCCTTACTAACAAAGTACATGAAGGGTGCTAAGCTAGACTAGGAAATGCAACAAACAACTGAGCAAACGGCAACCTCTACAATATAAGTGACTAGGTATCCGCAAGATACTAGATAGAAGGGAAACTTACTACTATACAACTTAACTAACATAACATCCAATTAGGAAAAAGAATAATTTCTCACCCTTTACCACCATCCATATCAGAATACGACATAGAAAAAAAACATATACACTACGAAACCTTACGCCAACCACACACAAATAAAATCAATCATGGTAACAAGTCTACATGTGTGCCCGCCTTTTAAACTAATATGACTACACCAAATTAAAAGTTCCTCCTTTCACACGTGTACTTACTTGAGCTAATCAGCTATTATCAATATTTCACATCTCATCAATACTAACACTATGCACGTATGGGACTATTGTTTATTATGTTGCGAGCTTTGTCATGAACGTCATTTGGAGATGGAAAGTTACCTTGAGAAACTTGTTACCAAAATTTGCATTGATTCACTTTCGTTTTCATCTCGATACATATATTTTTAGTGAATACCTTTATATGGTACAACAACATATATAACACGTGCAAAAGTTAAATAAATTGCTTCCAAAAGAATACCTTTATGTTTTAAAAAAAGGGTCGAGTGAAGCAAAAGAATTAATAACGACGAACAATAAATGAATTATCATAAATAACTTAAAATAAGCACCAATTAATTATCATTTATTGAATTCACTTGAAGATGTAAAACTAAAACCAGTTTGTTTTGAAATAAATGAATAATGCATAACTAATTCGATAATGCCATTTCTATATCTTGGGAGGTCCAAAACAAATTCGACGATGAGCACTGCAATATTCAGAACAATGTTCTTTAGTATCGAAGCACTCGGATTGATCCTTACAACAACAATAATGCAGTCCCCCCGGCCTGTCATAGTAATTGCAAATAACAGATCCTAGCTTTTCATTTCGCAAGGTTGAGATACTATCTTCGTGTCTCTTGGTGCTCACAACTCTCGCGCCTGCATTAACGATGACAAGATATAAATCAAGTGAGAAGTAAAAGAGTCAAAACATCATATATATTCATCGTGGACGAAAAATGTTAGAAAAAATAAAACTTACAATCAAGACCGACGACTAGTGTTAAAATCACTAAGCATAACACAATGACATATGTTTTCATAAGCTTGGCCATGGAAAGAAGTGTGAAAGTATATGCTGAAAGATAAAAATGACATTGATATTTATAAATTTAGGCATGGTTCTTGTTTAGTTAAGTAGTTAATGTGATTGACAAAATTTATGTTGGTTATAGAAATGTGATACCGTCATTAATTCATTATTAGTGATTTTATTACTTCATGATACTATAATATCTTTCATCATTTATAGAAATGAGATACAGTCATTGGTATGTGCTTAATTACACATACCTTTTACCTTTAAAAACGAGCTAAAATAACCAAAACCGGACTTAAAATGCCAAATATACGCTTGTTTTGCTAATTGTATTGTGCAGGAACGGATATCTAAGAAAAGGACTAAAAACAAAGCCAAAACGACAAAACCGGACTCGGAATGGAAAAGACTGTGAAAGACAAAGCTAAATCGAAGCCGAAAAGTCAATCAAGTCAAAAAGTCAACATAAAAGTCAACTGGTCAAAGTTCAAATCAACCCCGACTTGTCCAAAAAGTCAACATGTGAAGAAATATAAGTTTGAGGGTAAAAATTGCCAAAACCCTAAACTTATATTTAAAGAGGAAAAGACAAGGGCTGATTTTGCATTTTACTCAAAGTAACAAGGAGGGGGGCAAAACTGCCAACTCTCCTAACTTGTATTACGCAAGGACGAGTCTTGCAATTAGACATATAACTTTTGGGGACTTATTTTGCCAAGTCCCCAAAGTTATTTAACACCAAGGACCATGGATGCAACAAGTCATATCACTTTGAGGGGCCAACTTTGCCATTTCCACAAATCATTCACCCTGTCACCCCCAACCTCTATAACTCTTTTTCTCGCCCAAAACATAGTACAAAATTCACGGGTTTCTCCACCCCTGTTTTACCCTGCAACCCAAACCACCCCATGGATAATCACATTTCCCCCCTCCACTATCTTTCCCAGCTATAACATTGCCAAGTTAGCAATCCCACATCTTCCAAAGCTTATTTCGACGACCAAGATGATCCAAGGCAAAATTGAAGGGCCAGGATTTATTTGCTTTTTTGGTTTGCTCTCACAAGACTAACACAACAAACACACAACAAAGAACCTTAGCAGCCTATAAAAGAGACAAGGAGGCAGAAGAAAAAGGGAGAAGTTTTGACTTTCAGTTTGTAATTTTTCGTATTTTTAAGCATTTTAGTTTGAGTTTTCCAAATTCAGCTTTAAATACTTGTACTTTGTATCCTTTAGCTTGTACTTTACCATTTTGAGTAATAAAGTTTAGTTCTCAAGTTTCTTTGTTCTTTGATTTTAATTTTAAGCTGTTTTCACCTTAATAAGCTCTCAATAAGCTCTTTTGAGCTTATTCTTGTTCATAAGCTCAAATTCAGTCAAAACTTGTTAAAAGCCATTCATTAACTTGTTTTGTTCACTTTATATGAAAGCATGATAACCTGAGTTCGTTTGAGTCACTTTGGAAGCTACAAGGAGTAATTAGCTAATATAGCTTATTGAGCTTTTTAAGCTCAGTTATAGAGGCTAAGGAGCCAATTAGGTTCTGGTTATGAAGCCTCTCACTCAACAAGATTGGCTGGTTCTGAACAACAAACAAAAAATTTCAGGTTTCATTTTATTTTAAATTTCATCTTAGCATTAACATAGCTTAATACAAGTAGCTTATTATTTTGTTTACCTTGTGCTTAATCCTTTTCATGATGTATTAGATTAGTTTTTACAGATCAAAATTTCTTAAGCTGTATAGATAGCATCATTAAAGTCCAATTGTGTTGATAAATTCCATCACTAGTATAAATGAGTTAAGTAGACAAAGTAGCTAAATCTACTAAATAAGCTGTATGTTTAAAATCTAAAATAGAGATTTATAGGTTAGTTTAAGTAGAATGGATAAAAGGGTTTTAGAGATTTAGCTTTAAAATAAAATTGTAGTAAAATTAATTTTGCCTATATAAATAAAGGAGTGGTTTGGATTAGGGTTTATTTTGAACTACTTAAGTCCAACCTTCATTCTGTCAAATTCTTTCATTTAGCTGAGTTTAGTCATTTTACCAAGTTTAGAACAGTTTTTAGAAGTTAGTGTGTAGAATTACAAAGTTTAGAGTGCAAAAACTTTGTATTAGCACCAGGGCAATTTTCAGTTAGAGTAACTTTAGATTTTAGAATTTCATAAGCATTTAGAGATCACATTTAGTCAATTTAGGTTGAGATGCATTTAGTTAACTTGTGTATGCATTTTAAAGAAGAAGTTTAGACTTGCACTTTAGTTACTTGCCAAGTGCATCAGCATCAACAAGCAAAAGCATCAGCAGCAACAGTCAAAGTTGCTGTTGCTTATAATCTTTTAAGCCTACTTTTTAGATTTCTAGGTTAAGAGTTAGGATTTAGTTTTTAGCGATCCTAATACAGATTTCCATTAACCATCCCTCAGCTTATTACATATCATCATTTAAGTTTCATTTTAAAGCTTTTCATCTAGTTTAAATTTACCTACAAAAGTAGTATAATAACTTTTTAGAAGTTTAGCTTAAACTCTCTTTGATCTCTGATTTTTAGTTGTTAGTTTAAAAAGATTTTTATCTAGGTTAGTTTTATATCCTTAGGAATGCTTATTGTTAGAATTTTAGCTTCTAAGGTTTAGGAATAAGCAGTTTAGCTTATAAGAAAAAGCTTAATCTCAGTTTAAGCTTAAACTTGCACTTTTTAAGTTCATTTTTCTTGTTATACTTGTTAACCTTCTCCTTATTTCTTTCTAAATATCCTTAGTACACATCTTGAGCTACATATAGCTTCTTTTGTTTTTCACTTTCATGTAGAAATAAGCTAGAAATAAGCCAAAACTTAAAAAAGCTGTTAAACCCTTAGTTTCTGTAACAGATTTGAAAAGCTCAATTTTCTAGCTTATTGAGTTGTTAAAAGTAGAAAGTGTCTTTGTTAAAGTTGTTTAGAATAAGCTCCTTTATAAGTTTGTAGTTTTGAGTTTTTGCTAAAACTCACTTTTTCAATAAGCCAAAAATAAGCTAGATCGTAGGGTTTAAATGGTACTTTCTTAATAGTTGAAGGTTATACGTTTTCATTGAAGTGTAAATTTCTAGCATTTACCCCGCCTACCCTTTGTTTTCCTTTATTACACTTTCTACCTTGTCTTTTTAGATTAAATAAAATAGTTTTATATTTTCAAATTAGTTTTTATTAAATTAGGGTTTAGATTTTAATTGATAAAATTAGTATTCAATTAGGTTATTAAAATTGGGGCTTTTCATTCCATTAGATTTCTGCACCCTTCTAGTAATTTAAAACCATTTTTCTTTATTTTTTCAGTTTAATTTGTATTTTCTAGGAATTTAAATAGATTTTAGTTAATTTATTTTTCTTAGAAAAATCGTAATAAATAGAAAAATGATTGAAAATTTTTGATTCTTTTTGTGAAAATTTTCTTTTTAAATCTTGTATTTTTGAAAAATAAAAGTAAAATTTTAGTGTTAATTTTTAGAAAAAGTTTATTTTTGTTAATTCATTTATCTTAAAAAATTCATAAAAAATTCAAAAATAGTAAAAAATTCCAATTCTTTTTCCTAAAATTTCCTTTTTAAATTTGTGATTTTTAGGCATTAAATTTGTTATTATAACTGCTTTAGATTTTAAATTCTTGTTTTAGCTCACATTTTTAGTTAACTTTTGTTAACTTTTCGTGCTAGTTAATTGATTTTAGTTTCTTAAATTCTCTCTATAGTTTAATTGTGCTATTAGATTCGTAGTTTAATCCAAAATCCAATTCTCTCCTTCAAACTCAAATCTTCGACTATATCGATTCTCTAGCACAGCCTCGTTGGGGATAAACGACCCGGGAACATTCTATACTACTTCTCGGTATTCTTGATTCTGTTTCAGATTACACTTACTATATATATTTTATATTTTATTATATATTATATATATTTTAAGGTGTGGTTTGGACGGATCAATTTTTGGCGCCGTTGCCGGGGAGGCTGTGAAAACGATTATCGTTACGTTTGACAATTTGTGTTTGAATCTGTGAATATTTTCTTTTATAAACATATAAAAAATACAAAAATATTTTTATTTTCTTTTATTAGTATAATTATCATATAAAAGCAAAAGAAAAACCAAAAAAAAAAAATAAAAAAAAACATTGTCCATAAAAAGAAATAAAATTCACAAATTGGTAAAAATACCAAAATATAATATTCTCAACAGAGGTATTATCATA
>BQNB010099681.1:0-15782 GCA_026074375.1 Tanacetum coccineum | reverse complement strand
TACACTAAAGGATTATTTACCTTGGTAAATCTAATCTAGTATCTTTATGATATAGGTGTACAAGCTTAGAATCAAGAAAAACATCATTTTTATTACATTTTTATGTTCGAAAATCTTATAAAGAGCAAAATCTTAATTTTAAATTTTTCGGCTTAAAAATCTTAAAGTTATCATTTTCTTGTTCTTATAGGTTTAGTAACACTAGTTGTACAAGTATCTTTGTAAAACAGTCATCAAAAAGGTGTCTGTTTGTGTTTTTAAGTTTTTGGGTTTCGTAGTAGTGGAAGTCGAACAACTAAGTCGAACAACTCAAGTCGAACAACTTAAGTCGAACAACTAAGTCGAACAACTCGAAGTCGAACAACTGAGTCAAATAACTCAAGTCGAACAACTTGTTTTGTATTAAAACCGAACAATTTGTCTTAAGAGGAAATCGAACAACTTAAATATCAGTTGAAACCAAACAACTCGATTTAGTTGAAACCGAACAACCTAACTGAAGTGGAAACCGAACAACTCGACCACAATTGAAAACGAACAACTTAACTGATGTGGATACCGAACAACTTAACTGACGTGGATACCGAACAACTCGACCATAGTTGAAACCGAACAACTTCACTTTAGTTGAAATCAAACAATTTTTTCTTCTTATACGGTTTATTTCATTGACTTGTAAAAGCCCGTGAAACATTCAATTGTTTTCCCGGTTTTGTTAAGAATTGTAAAACCCCGTGTAGTTTCATAAATTAAAACACTTAAAAGACAACTTAATTAAACACAATTACTTTCTACCACCGTCTGATCAACCAAGTAATCAATTAACATACACAATTCTCAATGACGACTCTTGCTGACAAAGTGTTGGATTGTTTACTGAAAAGATCTTAACCTTTAGCTTGTAAAGGGTTTGTTCCTTTAGATAATTCTAAAGCAACAATAATGAAACACTGATTTGAACACTATTGATTATGCGGAAACTAATCAATAATGCTAAGAAGAACAGTAATAAGAATCACAAAAGAACTTTATATTATAACTTGAATCTGCCTAGGTTACAGATTACAAAACTATGATTGCTAATCGATCTCTATTGATCTGTGTAGAACTATATCTACTAACTATACCTAGGGTTCCTTTTATAGACTAAGGAAACCCTAATGGGCTTTACAAAACGCGTATAAAGATCATGCATATCTTTTCCTAAGATATCTCATGCATATCTCTAACTCTAACTAACTTCTGCATAAGCAGACTTAACTATTACATAACTAGTACTAACTTATAATGAACTACCAGTACTAACTATACTAACTCTTCTACCAGTACTAACAAGTGTACTGGCAGAACTAACTATATAACAAACAGAATTAAGTCTTGTGTACATAATTCCTAACATCTCTAGCATCTTAATCTTGAGCCAGCAGTATTAACTTGTAGAAGCTTCAGAATCCCAACAATCCTCCCCTAAAACTTGTTGATTTACTATCAAATTAAAGTTTTTTTCTGGATTAGAATCTTCAATTCTTTTTTGCTGAGGATTCTTTTAATCACATTTATTGTTCTACAAATCTGAGTCTTGATAAACTTTAGAACCTCAAATGCATAAACTTCTGCTTCTGCTTCTAAATTTCCATTGAACGCCATCTTATGAAGTGTTTCTTTGGTGAGTGGATATCTTTTTCTAAAAACATATAAATCGTCATCAAGTACCATAAACATCAGTGTGTGAACTCCTAATGTTTTTAACTGCTTCCAACACTATTTATTTTCCACTGGTTTTGATTCTGTACAGTAGTCATCATCTTGCTTAGGACTCTTCTAGTATCTTCAGATCACCACATAACATCAAATTGTATCCTTCTTAGTGTTATCTTGATTTCTTTCCATTCCAACCTGTGGTAAAACTCTAGGTCATGTCTATCAAAACTTTTTCAGCCATACTCTCGAACGGTTCATGATAACTAAGTATTCCATCAGCCCTTATAATCTCTCTGTAAAATTTGCATACTGTATTAAACTTTTGAGATTCCCAATCAACTATAGGAAACTTAGTATGCAAGATTTTAGGATCTACAAAATTCTGCCTCATCTGGAAACTATTGTAACCATAAACATTCTTAATTCATCTTTTTTTCCTCTCATAATCAGCTGTTTCTTTCTCTTTCTTCTGTCTATTTGAGCTGGTCTTGACTTGTTTGCACTTGCTCATTTTATTGCCAAGTGTTTTTCTCTCTAATTCCAACTGTTTCTTTTCTAATAAACAATCTTCAACCTCTATTCTTCCACTATTTTTTGAAGTTTCTCTACTTCACATCAGTTTAGAAGAATCTTTTTCAACTTCAGGACCCTATAGGAATAAAAGTATTGAATGATCCCCATACCCTTTCAAAAATTAGGTTTGATGTCATTTAGGCTCATTCTCTTGAAGTAGCTCTCCTTTGTACCTCCTTGCATTCTTCAAGTATGTTATCTTATTCCTTCTTGATTGATCGATTGGACACAGGTTATTCCTTTAAAGCATAATATCTGAGTACACTTGGATCATTCCAGTCAATTCCATGAGTGAGATTGAGTAGGTTGAGTTGGAACCATCTTGGTCTTTGATCCAAGTTGTCTTTGCAATCCCTAATTAGCTTCAGATTTAGTCTTTCTTCTTCTTCTTAGAGTTGAAAAGCTCTGCTCTCCTGTTCTGTATTAAATCTGATTCTTTCTTCTTCATTCCTCTCTTCCTGCTTACTCTTCATCCAATACTCAACTGCACTTTGAGATCTTTTCTTAACCTTCTTTGGAGCCTAGCAGAGGTTCTTCAATTATGGCCTTTCCTTAATCCTGTCACTCCTCTTGTAAATACTCATGAGGATACAGCAAGTACTTAACCTTTGGAAGACTAGCAGTACTAACTTGTTTTTGTTAGCTGTACTAATCTCCATCCTCACCTTTCTCACTCTTCTATGTTCTTTAATAATTTAGTGGGAGTCTCTTCTTGTACAAGTATTCAGTTTCATAACTTTGGCTTTCTCATTAACTTCTCCTTCATGTGGAATCAAGAATACCTTCTCATTGTACTAGAGGAAATTATTGGATCTTCATCATCTTGAGACAATCTTTCCTTACCCTGTTTGGGAAAGAATCCTCTGCAATCACTTAATCATCAGAAAAGATCCAATCTTTTGCCCTTTTCTCCTTGCCTTGCCAGAATTAGCTTATTGTACTCCAATTTTTTATTCTAAGTACAAACTGGTGAGAGTATACTATATTCTTCTTTTGTTTGCTTTGCAAGTCTTCTCCAATCCATCAATCCTGTTCATTCAAATTAGTTTACTTAAAACGTCAAATCATGTTATGCATGCTACCCTCAAGTACTTCCATTGTGAGTGAACAGCATGGTAGAGGGATCATTGGGCATTGAAGCAGTCTCCTCTGCCTCATGGGTGGGTTTGAATTTGGTTCTGGTGAAGGTGATGATTAGTGTGTTGTTGAGATAGTGATGGTGAAGATTGTGATCTTGAGAGGTGTTTGCAATTGCTCTTCATCAATGTGCTTGTACCCAACATACTCTCAAACAATTGGTGTCACTACCCTGAATACCATTTAGAGGCATCTCCTCATATTACTAAAGTTTACTGTTAAGAGTAAAAGTGGGATAAGTTCTTAGTATGAGGTAGAGTAAACCTTTGTTGTTTGTTAAAGAAGGTGTTGATAAACCTAGGATTTACAATAAGAATTTGTGTGGGCTATCCAAGTTCTTAACCATAGCTTCAAAGATGAATTTAGAAAAGTTAAACCTCCTGCTTGTAGCTAGACAGATGAGTGTTGTAGCAATGTTGCTACTGAATTGATCCCATGCAGTCTTCTTGGAGCTCAGACAATGTAGAATTGTGTGGATAAAGAACTTCCATTGGGGTGAGAAATGACCTTTAAAGAATGTAAGGCTTTCAGAATTAGTCACATACCCCATATGAGCTAAGTGCTCAAATATTTCTTCATTGGAGAGTGAAGAAATGCCTTCTGCATCATCTAACTTCAAATGTCTTCTCAAAGAATCTTCAGTTATGAGCTTTTCATGTCCAATAATAGTTGCAGAAATAGCTTGAAGGTCCTTCCTCAGTAGTGCTTTTAGGACAGCAGTTTCTTTAAAATTGTTCAATAAGAGGACACAAAAATGTTGGGATTTTCAGTAAGGAGCTTAGTGATATGGCTTGAAGTAGAAAATCTATGATTTCATCAAAACCCTCACTACTTTCAGATTTAACCAAATATGCGACCATATTATGCTTGTCGCAAAATTCCAACTGTGCCATTTGATGAATGAGAAGATGATGAATGAGGTGGGATTAGTTCGTGTGATAAAGTGTAAGGTTCTGGTAGAGTGAATTGAATTATGAGTGAGGTTTAAAAGAGTATGTGTTCACCGACTGTAAAAGAGTTGTACTTATCTTGAAGAAATCGTTTAAGCTATAGATAAATCAAGAAGTCTCCAATTAGTCAAACCCCATATAGCTATAGATTGTGGCGGAAAATATCTAAAGGCTCTTGATTGAGGAAATCTGTTAGACTCAATAACAGTATAACGGTCAATTATGCATACTAGGTTTGGTCTAGTAGTACTAATTTATAAGTCTAATAGTTTACTAACTTCAATCCTGTAGTAGTAGTACTTGATTAGCAGTTTTATTAACTTAACAAACTTGACATTACTAAGTGTGGTACCAAGCAGTATTAACTCCAAACTTGATCCATCAAAGATATTCAGCACCAATGTAGACTCTCATATACTCTATTTTTGTTTTTAAACTCACAAAATATCTCTCAATTCTTTTTCTCACCAAACACTCATTTCTGTTTTTCACACACAACTCTCTTTCCTGTTTTTGAAACTCACCTCAAATCTCTATATTCTTTTTCCTCACCAAAATAGGAACAATTTGGGTATTGTTTGCCATCAAATTAGTATGTTCCAAACTGTCCTCCCCACTTCCAAGTGTGTAACCTCTTAAGAGAGGTGGGTCATTGGACTGTTTTATAGTTTTTGGCAAAACACTACCAGCCATAACACGGATTATGTAGTCTTCTTTACCAAGGCGTTTCTTTTGGACAAGCCAATGCTTATTTGTAATATACATCGGTTCATTGATAACATATAGTTTTTGATAATTATCAACCATCAACGGATTTAAGAAAGTCTTTCACCAGGTCGTCTTGCTTTAGGACTAGTCAGTTATTGATGTCCTAATTTGACATGGTGAACTGATGACCATTTGTTGTGTGGTTTACAACCAACATTGAAGGAACACTCTACCATCATATTCCTCCTTTTAAAGAAAGCTTCTAGCAGTCACACCAATCGATATGTACACAGCAGTACTAATTGAACCTAGCAATATGAACTTTTGTACTAACAGTACAAAGTTGTAACTCACAGTATCAACTAAGCTCAACAGTATTAACTAAGTATTCATCATATGTACCTTCTAGTGTACATATAACCTCCCCTTAAATATAGCTACAGATTTAACATCTCAATGCTAACCACCAAAAAGTTAAATCTTGTGACATCAACATTCCTTTGTGAGAAGGGGCTCTGCAAACATCATAGTGTCTGTGTGAACCTTGGATAACTAAAATAGTCTTTTATCATAGCAATCTTTGATAAATGAAAATTGAATCTCGATATGCTTGGTCCTAGGACATGAGCAACAGGATACTTGATAACCTTATAGTGCTCTCATTATTCAATATGGATTTGGTGTTCATTTGAAATTAAAACCATAATCACATTAATCTGATTATGTATCGCATAGTACTTGCCACAATAGTTAGTAGATTGCCTACATATTCTGCCTCAGTAGTAGAATTTGCCACAATAGACTGCTTCTTGCATTGCCAAGATATCAATCTTCTACCAAGAAATTAACAGCCGCCTGTTGTTGATTTTTTGTCAAGGCTGGCTCCTCTATAGTCACTGTCTGAGAAAACTTCTAGTTCAAAAGGTGAATCCCTAGGATACTATAAACCTAATTTGGGTTGATGTTTGAGGCACCTAAAAATCCTTTTTACTGCATTTAAGTGTGAGGCTTTTAGAGTGACTTGAAATCTAGCACAAGCGCACACAGCAAACATGATGTCTGGCCTTGATGTAGTCAAATACATCAGGGAACCCAATCATAGATCTGATAGGGGAATGTTATTACTACTCTTCCACCATCTTCATCCTTTTGCCAGTGGCTTATTAGGCCTCAATTAGGAGTTAGTCGCGCTGTCGTATTTATGGTCACATAAAAATCAAACTTCTTAAGGATGTCAGATACATAGTAACATGACTAATGGGAATATTCCATAGGTTGTGCTTACTTGAAGTCCAAAAAGAAAGTTGAGTTCACCCATGGAGCTCATTTGGAATCTTTTTGTGCATACAGTCTTCAAACTATTTGTACACATAGAACTTCTTTAGTGAGCACAAAAATTTGTCATCTCATATACACTTGGACTAACATAATGTCACCTCTTTTTCTTCTTGATAAACAATGTTTTGTCTATGGTACCTCTCCTAAAACCATTTTCCATCTGAAAAGAAGAGAAAGGATAGTGTCTCCTACCAGCTATACGGGGTTGATGGAAGACCATAAGAGGCTTTGATCACCTTATAGACTTTGTTTGGATGAGCAGGATCAACAAAGCTTGGAGGTTGATGTGACATAAACCTCCTCTTCAATAGTGCCATAGAGAAATGCACTTATAACATCCATTTGGTAGACAGCAAATCCCATGTATGATGCAAAGGCTAAAAATAAACCTTGATTGCCTACTATCCTGGAAAAACAGGTGCAAAAACCTCATCATAATCTATTCCTTCCTCCTGTCTAAACCCTTATGCTACAAGCCTGGCTTTGTTTTTCACAACAATACTTCTCTTATCCTTTTATTCTTAAAGACCCACTTTATGCCAATTGCCTTTTTCCCAGATGGCAAATCAACAAGTATCCAAACCTTCTATAGTTTGAACTGTAGCAATTCCTCTTGCATTGCTTCTACCCAGCTTTCATCTTGTAGGCTTGATGTTTTTATTCTTGGGTTCTTCTTGGAGAGAAAGCTGCTAAACAAACAGTTTGATGATCTTGTGATTAAATCTATTATGTTTTGGAGATGTAGACTCACCAATTGCTTGTTGTGCTGAAGAAGCCTTTTGAATCTTTCCTCATGGTTGAAAGACTACTGATTAGGTTCTCCTTGAATTTGCTCTTTTAGATGATTCTTATTATGAATTCTGAGTTTGTAGGATATAGGACTGACATAATGGTTTCATCCATATTGGTGAATATCAGCCACTGACCCACATTCTCGTCTTCATAGGCTCCATTGAATATGTCATTCACTTGAAAATGCATGTGATCTTCTTACACAATAAGGATTTTTGGATCATGGGTATTCTAGCAATTAGGGGTGTAGATGCATCTATAGGTATTTTTCCTCCAATATAGAACAAATGATGATTCACCGCATTTGCAAATGTGGGGAGTTCTTGCTGCACTAAGATTGGAGTGGTAGCAGTATAGTACAACAGATGGCCTACAGTACTAAGGTTTGTTAGTTCTGGTTGTTTGAGCTGCCGTCTTTTAGATGCATTATTCCTCTTTTCTTTTTCAAAAGCCTTGTCTTCGTGGCTATCATCCAAGCTTTTGCACCACTTCTTGAGCAATCATCTTCTCAAGTTCATCGTGCAAGACTTGTTCATCTTCTGTCGTCTGATGTTGTCCTTCCTTGTCAGCAACATCTTCTAAATCTTATACATCATTGTCTTTAGGAAAACTTTCAAAAGGTTTTTCATGTGCAGCTGGAGCAACATCTTCAACTAGAATCCTTGTCCTATGAGGGTGTAGTGGAAGCAGTATGTATTCCTGAGTAGGTCCTTTATCTTTTCCTGATGAACCTGCAACATAAGAATCTTGTATACCTGCATCCACATTAACCTGATTTTCTACACTAACAGGAATATAGTTCATTGATTTTGTGAGAAAATCAAGATCAAACATCCAATTAGGACCAGTTCCTGCCACATTTGGTTGATCTTCCAGAAAATCAATGTGCAGATTCTCTTCTACCCTTTTTGGTCCTTTTCTTGTATACTCTAAAGGCTTTACTAGTGGTAGAGTATCCAAGCAAATAACCTTATAGATTTCCATCAAACTTTGCCAAGGAATCTTAGGTGTTTAAAATGGTCAAGGGGCATACCAAAAAGGTCTCATAAAACTAATTTAGGTGAGTTACCTATTAATAGTTCATAAGGTGTCTTATTTGAGTTTTGGTTCACTAAGACCCTTATTCAGTAAATAGCAATGCGGTATTTACTGCCTCTGCCCAAAATGGGATAGGTAAAAGTAAGTCTGCTAACATAGTTCTAGCTGCCTCAATTAGGGTCCTGTTTTTCCTTTCTGCAACACCATTCTGCTGTAGAGTTCTAGCCACACTAAACTCCCTTTTTATTCCTTTCTTAGCACATAATTCATTCATAGCATGGTTCTTAAACTCTGTCCCATTATCACATCTAATGATTTTAACATTATGATTCAATTGGTTTTCTAAGCCTATGATAAATTTACAAAGGATTTCAGATGGTTCATCCACTAGCAGGTAAGAAAAATACCCAACCTAATCTGCTGATATATCAGTCACAACCAAACAGTACCTTTTCTTGTTAATACTTTCTACAGAGACAGTCCAAAATAAAGTTAATTAAAGTAATTTAGGAGTTTCTGATGGATTATTTTAAACTTGGCCTTACAGGAGGCCTTATGTTGCTTACCCTTCTTGTAGGCAACACAAGTGTGGTCATTCACAAAAACTTATGAAGGTAAGCCTCTAACTAGGTGACCTTTAACAAGTTTGTGTATATTTTTAAAATTCACATGACCTAATCTCATGTGCCATAATTTAGACTCATCTGCTATTGCATTTGCATATAAACAAGTTATACCTCTAGAGGGAACAATGTTCTTTAAGTCCAAGTTGTACACATCATCCTTTCTAGGAGCTCTAAGTACAACTTGACTTTCATCAAGAAGCTTAAAGCTAGGAGACAGGATAAGGCATTCAGTCTTAGTAAAAAGGACACTATTTTTCTTGTCACACATTTGTGAGACAGAGAAAAGGTTAAACTTAAGTTCATCTACAAAATAAACATCATCAAAGTCTAAATTAGCAGTTTTGATTTTACCTTTACCCGTTATTTTACCTCCTTTGGGATCACTTCCAAAAGCCACAAAGCCTCCATTGTAATCTTCATAGTCTGAAAGATAAGCTTTGTTGCCAGTCATATGGCTAGAGCAACCACTATCCACCACTGCATGATCCTGTAACAAGATCTCTGGATTGCCCTGCACAAAAAGTAAGAGAATTAGTATCTCTTAGGGACCCAAGCCATTACAGACTTGGAAATCCCTTTTGGGTCAACATACTCAACCTTCTTGAGCATGAATGATCCACTGTCTTTGGACACATGATCCAAGTAATTTCCCTTAGGCCTCCAAACCCACCTTGACTTTTTAAGGTCAGTATCCATCTTACCCTTACCAGTATTAACTACTGCTCTCTGCCTTCCCAGCAGTCTAGGTTCATATCTTGAACACCCATAATTTTAAACATCTTGTTTTAAGTCTTTGGGTTCTAAAAGTGGTTTTATTGTTAGTAGACCTTTGTAGGTGAATATGAGCCTCTTGGTCTTACATTGTCCATTCTTGGGTAAATTGGTCTAATAGCACCACTAGTTTGTGCTATTTTTGAGGCAAATGGTCTAACAGTACTAACAGGCCTAGCAGTACTAACTGGGTGAACTGCTCTTTTCTCATTTTGCTTAATAGGAGTAATCAAACCTGTTCTTGTTAGTACTCCTGATGGGACAAAAGTCTTTCTTAAATGAGGGTATTTTGAAAATTTTTGATGATTAACCCTTTTAGTATTATCCCATACTGATTTGTTCACCCTTGAACCAGTATTGACCACAGTTTTCAACTTAGGTTCTTGACTCTGTTTGTCATGAAATTCAATCCTTTAATTCAAATGGTCAGTTACTTTTACACGACCAAAGGCTTGCTTTTATTTCTTAAATCCATATTCCTGTTTCTAGAAGTTTGACCAATTTTATCAAGTCTGTTTAAACTGTTTGTGGACTCATTAGTCTTAACAGGACCTAACGTTTGCACTTCATTCCACATCATCCTTCATTCATATGAGTTTCAATCCTCAATGATTTCTTTATTCTATGTTAACTGATTCATAGAGTCTTAGGTTTTTGAGTATTTGCTTCATTGTTTTACTTAGGTCTCACCTTGTTTAGTATTTTGATCAGTTGTTTTTACTCATTATTTTTTCTAATGGCATATTCATCTAAACTGCAAAATGATATAGTCAGCTCTTTGGGGTTAGAAAGTTACCTTGTTATAGGAGGGGGAACAGCATGTGAAACCTTCGCTTTGGAGAAACCTATCATTTGCTTGGTGTGTTCTCTTCACATCACTTGATCTGACATTTAAAATACAACTCAATACTAATCTCACTATCCAGTGTCAGAATTGTTACTCATTTCATTCAATTATGTGCCATATCCTAAACCAGTTTTATCTCTAGCACTCATTTGACTGTTGAGTAATTCATCAAGATTCTTGGATGATTCTTCCCATTTTTCTATCTTTAGTTTCAAATCATCTCTTTCCTTCACAACTTTCTCTAATTCCAGGTTAAGGTTGTTAATTTTTATTTTCTTTGCATTTAAGCTCATAGTTTTGAAACTTATAGTCAAACAACATCCCACGAACGTACAAATACCGCTAGTGCTCTTTAGGTCCACATAATCTCCCGCATGATCAGAGTCGGCATATACTACAGTTTCTATGCCTATCCCCTTAGGATACCATAATCCTAAGTGCGTAGTGCCTTTAATGTATAGAAAGATACGCTTAACTGCTTCAAAGTGAGAGGTTTTAGGAGGCTCTTGGAAGCGGGCACAAAGACAGACACTAAACATGATATCGGGCCTACTTGCCGTTAGGTATAATAAACTACTATCATGCCCCGATACTTGGTACTATCTATCGACTCACATATCGGAGGACATGGGTGTCACACCCCCAAATGGGGTCCCGTCCAATTTATTTTCCGAGGGCGTGACATTCACTGGATATCTCAAGTAAAAGCATAAAGAACGACCTCTAAGGGTACGTTTGAAAAATAAACACCGTTACATAAATTTAAAATATTAATAAGTTTTACATCGATCAAATTTAAAAGATAAAATCGTTCAATTGCGAAAGCTTAAATAAGTTCAACAATGGTATTTGAAGACATAGATAAATTTCTGGTAAACCGGTCCGGGCAAGTAGACTTCACATAAGTCAAGCAACGACATCCATGCTAAGCAACTGAGAAAAACATGCTTAAAACGTCAACATAAAGTTGGTGAATTCATAGGTTTTGTTCAAACGTAATTAATGTGGACCACAAGATTATCAAAATGTATGTGACAGTTATAGGAGATACAACTTCACATAAAGAGGCATTTACATTGCACTAAGCTCATGACACTGAAGCTAATACTGAAAGATAGCATGTACAGTGCTATAAAGGCTTGCCCTTCAGGTGTCCGACCAAAGACCACCTAACTAGTTTCGACATGACATATATCCGTTAGTCCTTGGCAAACTCGGACTAGTAAGTGCTTCTTACCCGGATAGGGATAATTAGTCCCAATAGATCTATTTATTCACTCGCGCTCACTTAACCAGCCAGTCGGTTAAAGGTGATTAACAGTTCATGATAAGTCGGGCAATAGTGGTCTAAACGCTACTTAGGCAACACGTAAACGGGGAATTTCTCACATATAGTACTTGTGTCCAGTTTTAAAAGCAAGCAATGTTTCTCACCCCAAGTTATAAAACAATTATTCAAAACGATTAAAAGTGGGGCTATGAACTCACCTTGATTGGTGAATCGAAGAAGAATAGTCTAGAATAAAATCACACAATAACGAACGACGGTTCGTATAGACAACCTATGAAATGAACGTTTGGTTTAATATCGGAGTAGCGCAGAAGTACGGATAATGCATAAGCATATACTAGTGTACTTTTTTAATATATTTCCAAAAATTAATGTTTGTGATCGTATAATAGTTAAAATGTTTTCGTAAATAAAACGAATAATAATAATATGTATATTAATATTACATACAGATATACGTCTAAGTAAAAATATATATACTATATATATTGATAAATATATATATTGTTCGGCACTTTAATAAATTCCCGTATATCTAGTTTTATCAGGTGCGTTTTCTAATATTTACTAAGTATAATAATTTATAAAAAATTTGGCATGACCCGTTCGTGTTTACACGTTTTCCAAAGTCGTAGACTTTAAAAAAAACCATTTTCAAATCACTTTCAATCCACTTTTCATAATTACAAACTATACATCATCAAAACCCTTTTATTATTTAATCAAAAGACTATTTGGACCCTTATTGGGCTTTTAGGCCCAATAAGCCTAATCTTATTAATTAACACGTCAAATGTTTAAAATAAGTTAAACGTATAGCGTCTAAGTCGTACACTATTAAATAAGCTATTAATGAACTTATTCTATAAGCTACACCGTAGCTTACGCTTGTGTATTGTATTTATGTTGAGGCCTTCGGCCGTTAAGTCCAAAAATATAGTTTTACTTATCCATATAGTCCGATAAGCAAAACATTAAATAATAAACACGCGACTTAATAATAAGCTATCAATAAGCTCACAATAAGCCACAATAAAATAAGCCGAACCACATAAGCTCAAGAATAAGCTTGTGGTGTTGGCCTTGTATGTGGGACGCGGCTAAGAGCCAAACAAACCATATTCGGACTTATTTATTAAGCCGAACAAGTTTATCATTTGTCCTTTCAAAATAAGCTAACAAATATAAGCCAAAACAAAATAAGCTAAACAAATATTTCTCCTTCCTTTTCTTATTTAGGTTTAACCAAATATAAGTCTATTTAGCTCTAAATAATCAAAATAATCTTTTCAAAAGCTTATTAGCATAAGCCGAACATAATAAGCTATAACTTTCCTTATAATTTCTTTTATTATTTTCGAGCCCTAGGCATAACCTTTTAAGGTTTATGTAGTTTTAAAATCTTTGTTTTTACAAAATAAGTTGTACAACTAGTATGTATGCATCAAGATGATTATGAAAGTACAAGTTATTAAAAGATTTGAAGACTTACAAAGATTGAAGGTTTTTAGAAGGATGAATAAGACTAGAACAACCCAAATGTTGTTTAACAAATACCCGAATGATACAAATGATCAAACCTTCAACAAATCTTCAAGAGTTTTTGATCAAAGATGAAAATTTTATGGATTTATGTATGTGTGTGTGTGTTGGTTTGAATAAGAGGGAGCAAAAGAGAAGAGAGAAAACTCAATATCAAGTGTGTATGAATTATGAATGAAAAATGAGAAGTAAATGGTATATAAATACAAAGTATGCTTCACACACTAAAAGTGTGTTTGTGTGTGTGTGTGTCGTGTAATAGGACAAGTAGGGAGAGGGGACCAAAATGATCTCCCAATCACATTCAAGCTAGGACAAAACATGAGTTGGAACTTGTCTTATTGATTTTGAAATTCAACTTGGCATCCAAGGTTCATAAAGGGGTGTTGGTTTGAACGAACAAGAAAAGGGGGGGGGGACCAATATGGTTTTTAATATTTTAAGATGCTAGTGCTCTTTGTTTGATTTAATTTCCAAGCCTTCCATGCATATGCTTATATTTGGATAAATCACGATTCACGCAAGTAACGAAACGAATAACGGTATCACCAAAAATTCTGAAATTTTAAATATTGCCTTAAAATATAAAAACATGTCTATTGCCAAAATAATACAACGTTTGGTGTCCCGGTTCACTCCCGGCGATGATTCTCAGATAAATAGCGTAAAAACTTCCCGTTTAAACGTAAAAGTTAAATGAAACTTTAAAAATTCAAATTAGCGACCGATAATAGCTAAAATATTGAACATAAATTTGTGGGGTGTCACATCCTTTATCCATTAAGAGAGCTTTATCCTCAAAGCTTACGACGTAGTTTCTGCCACGGGTGCATAATTTGGGAAAAGATAAGGGTACTTCTTTTGCATTTGATCTTCACGCTACCAGGTGAACTCAGGACCTCTCCTAGAGTTCCAGCGTACTTTGACAATCGGAATACGACTTTGCTTTAGACGCTTGACCTCACGTCTATGATCTCGACAGGTTCTTCGATGAAGTGGAGATTGTCGTCGATTTGGATTTCATCCAACGGTATAGCAAGGGGTTCATCAACCATGCACTTCTTCAAATTCAAGACATGAAACGTACTATGAATACTCAACTGCTCTGGGAGTTCAAGTCAGTAGGAAACGGTTCCTACTTTGGCAATGATCTTAAAAGGTCCAATATAACGAGGGTTCAACTTTCCCCGTTTGCCAAAGCGTATCACCCCTTTCCGTGGTGACACTTTCAGCATGACCTCATCTCCTATTTGAAACTCAAGGGGTTTCCGTCTTACGTCGACATAACTCTTTCGATGATCACGGGCAGCTTGGATACGGATCTTGATTTGAACGATCTTCTCAGTCGTCTCGTGGATGATCTCTGGGCCAGTAAGCTGTCTATCTCCAACTTCAGCCCAACAGATAGGTGATCGACACTTCCGCCCATACAACGCCTCAAATGGAGCAGCCTTAATGCTGGTATGGTAACTATTGTTGTATGAAAATTCCACTAACGGTAAATGTTTATCCTAGCCTTTTCCAAAGTCAAGTACACAGGCACGTAACATGTCCTCCAATGTCTGAATGGTTCTCTCACTCTGACCATCAGTCTGTGGATGGTAAGTTGTACTCATATCCAATCGAGTACCTAATGCCTTATTAAGAGTCTTCCAAAAATGTGAAGTGAATTTCCCATTGCGATTAGAGATGATCGAAACTGGCACTCAATGCCTTGAGACTACTTCCTTCAAGTACTCTCTCGTCAACTTCTCTAACGTGTCATCTTCTCGCATAGGTAAGAAATGAGCAGACTTAGTAAGATGATCAACGATTACCCAAATCGTGTCTTGACCAGTTGCCGTCTTTGGCAATTTAGTCACAAAGTCCATCGTTATGTTCTCCCATTTCCATTGTGGGATCTCTGGTTGAAGCAACAAGCCAGAAAGCTTCTGATATTCTATCTTAACCTTGGCACATGTTAAACACTTGCTGACATAGATGGCAATTTTTGCTTTCATGTTAGGCCACCAATACAGCTTCTTAAGGTCTGGGTACATCTTATCTGATCCAGGATAGATGGAATACTTTGACTTATGAGACTCATGCATAATCAAAGTTCTTGGGTCACCAAAACAAGGAATCCAACTTCGATTGTTTAAACACAACGTTCCGTCAGTACGAGGTTCTAGCTTGTTAATCATGCCATGCAAATCTTCGTTGATGAAGTTCTCTTCTTTCCTGGCTTTCGATTGAGCACTTAAAATCTGCTTAAGTAGGTTTAACCCAATAGTCATAACTAAGGCCCAAACTCGTAGCGGCTTGCTTCTTTCCTTACGACACAGTGCATCAGCCACCACGTTCGCCTTTCCTGGGTGATATCGAATCTCACAGTCATAGTCTATAACACCCTGTGTTTTCAAGTCTTTGGCGACGTCGATAAATATGCTATTTATTTTTAGTGTTGTACGCGTTTGCTTGTAATTTCA
>BQNB010099680.1:0-24871 GCA_026074375.1 Tanacetum coccineum | reverse complement strand
CATTCATATATTTTGCATTGAGTATCATATAACATAAGAAGAAATAATTAAGGTCAAAGTTGAAGAAAAAAAACTTTCAAAAGTAAAAAATGGACACTTAATATGAGACGGAGGGAGTATATTTTTCGTTCAGTATTTTCCGTGTCACAGCTTTATAACATATACAAAATTATAAAAATAAAAAAAATATATAAAAAAAATCAAAAAACACGAGGGGATACATATGGCTTTTTTGGGGGTATTTATAACCTAACCCTTTATTAAAACCAGATGTTTTTAAGAAAGAAAATATTTCTTTTGAGTATCGTATAGACTCATCTTATTAGTTCTTGTATTCATATTACTTTCAAGGGGCATTTACATGTATACAAAAAAAAACTTCAATATTTACATATTTCCCCAAACATGATTCAATTTCATTGTACATTATGCATTGAAAACTTGTGTTTTGAAGAAATATGTAATTTATGAAGTTTCATTGGGTATATATGAAATTCCCCCTACTTTCAAAAGATAAATGAATCATGAAAGAATACTGAGTTATATAATGTGTCTTATTTCCTAGTAAATGCAGTGGATCGCCGCTCATAAAAAATGTTGTAGGCCATCGTTTTACAAATATTATACCATTTTTATTTCCTAAAAAAGCTAAGCTTAATGCATTCAAACCAAAGTTTAAAAATACATACCAATCATTACCTGACTAACACCTACGTATTTTCATGCTAAAGGTTTTACCAAAAGTAGATAATGACCACATTTCTTTGAGCTTTAGGCAACAAAGTGTAGTGTTTTATTGTTAAAAGAATTTAAAGAAAAAGAGGGAAAAAATAGTTTTTTCTAATTGATTTAATATATAGTAATTGGAAATTATATGTTAATTTCATGACCCGGTCGCTATACTGTTACTATTCATATAACGTCCATATTAGTCACAGTCGCTATATTGTTACTATTCAGATAACGTCCATATTAGTCACAGTCGCTATACTGTTACTATTCATATAACGTCCATATTAGTCACGTTGTATTCTATAGTTGTTGTATTACAAAGAGAAGAGAAATGAAGTGGAAAGAAAATAAAAGAAAATGTGTTACAAGAAGGATGATCTATGTCCTTATCAGTACTCATACCGCTTAAATGTTCTTGACATAAGTATCCGTAGCATGGTTCGAATGTGACTTTTCTTATTTGGTATACGCTGAAAGATCTTACGAAAGTCAGGGCATTTGGATCACCTTAGCTATTTATTCTTTTCATTAGGACGGTCTAGTGTACGAATGGCAGCTTGAGCGTAGGTCTACAAACCATTTTCAGCGATTGAGCATTGTCTGCCTATCCCTCTAGATTATCTTACCCTGTCGCTATATGTAAACACGAAAACCGAAACAATCTGACAGTATTATGTATGTTATGTTATGTTATGTCTCCTCAATGGTACATAGACGATGTGATTACTATATTTTGAAAGGTACGTGGTAAACAAAATGAATGCTTCCATAGATTTGAAATTGGTTGCTTTGATTCATGTGTACGGCGAACTTAAACAAGTTTTTGGAGTATATATTATTAGATGGATTAGGCTCAAACCCGGCTTATGGGTTGGGTCCATCAAGATTAGGGTTATGCATTTGTACTCTATAAATAGTGATCAATTATAAAGTTGTACTCACGAGGTTTTCATCATCTAACATGGTATCGGAGCAGGTCTGATCCTCAGACCTAGGTAGCTAAGTTGAGCCGCCTCCTTTATGTTACACCGTCAAACCCTAACCGTCACGTTTATCCCTTTTCCAAATTCATGTCTAACAAGATTGCGGTCTCGATTTAGAAGACCAGCAGCACCTCCACCAATTAGTTCTTGGATCATCTTTAATAAAGAAATAAAGATAGCAAGACAATTTTAGATTTGTTATGATTTGTGAATTGGATCTACAAAGATAGGTGTTTATTTATTTCTTTTATGTCGCCTGCTTTATTAAAAAAATATATTTTCTTTTCTTTTATTTTTTTTCAAGTGAAGAATACTTTGGTTTATTCTCCGATAGGATACTTTGGTTTATCTTGATCTGGGATACTTTGGTTTATCCCGTAATATGTGTTGGTGATTTGTGCTAAGGTCACAAATCCACACAATCTTATATTGTTGTTCGTGCTTCGGTCACGAGCCGATTTGTTTTTTTATTACAATAATGTTTTTATTAGGTTAATGTTTTGTAGTTTATTACTCCAGTCCGAGCTTTCGCGATTTCGCCGCTCGGACTGCGAGGGAGTATTAGATGGATTAGGCCCAAACCTGGCTTGTGGGTTGGGTTAGGATTATGCATTTGTACTCTATAAATAGTGATCAATAATAAAGTTGTACCCACGGGGTTTTCATCATCTAATATATATATATATATAGTACAAGTGTTATACAAAAACACTAATAGATAAACTTTGAGAGTGCTTGATTTCTAATTCAAAGTTTTCATGAAAAATAAAAGTTTACAATTCATACTCTTCCTATATAGCACCGCCCCCATACTTTAATATAAGGTACAGTTTATCTTTCTTTTTAAGGTGGTGTGCTAGGATAATACAAGATCAAATTCTTAGCATGTTTGATATATGTTATCAAGTTTAAAGTAATTTCCGTTAGCATGTTTGCAAGGCTATTATTCAATTGTGAATTCAGCAATGCCTATCAAAGAATTGAAGTCGTTGTCAATGAAATCACACTCGGAGTGTTAATTTGTTGTACATGAGTACATTGTACATTACACCCCATCAATCCTCGAGTATACGCACTAAATTGAAGATGCATGAGAACCAAGAGGAAAGCATGGGAAGGACTCCAATTAAGTTATCTAATGGAAAGTGAAGCTTGATTCCTCCCTTTTGCGAGGAGAGTGGTAGACTTTTCTTATAAAAGAGGTACACTTTTATACACTAATGACCTCTTTGTATTTTAGTTATATCTTACTTGTTGCACTAGCTTTTTGAACATCAAGTAAAAACAAGTATATGCACTCTTTTATGTATACGATATTGTAATATTTTTATTAGCTCAAAGGCAATTGATACGAGATGCTCAAGTCGTATATTGCCCGACCTCGATTCAAAAATGTGCATCAAGATTCAAGGTCGTTGCGTGACTTGCGTCTTACGGATATTAAGTGTCCGTTTGGTTTGAAGATGGGTTTATAATTACGATTTGGATTTGAATTTAAATTTGGTTTAGGATTTAAATTTGGATTTGAGGTAGGAGAAAGAAAATATATTACATATTAAAATATTAATTATAAATTATTTATATATACATATATATTATAAGGATAAAAAGGAAAAGACAAAAGAAAAAGCCCCTTTGTCACAAAACCTATTAAGTTTCATATCTTTTTTGCACAGCCCCACATATTTAGTATACATTCTTAAACCTGGATCTCAAAAAGACAACCAAACGATTGATTTCAATTTTATAACCCAAACCCCAGTCCAACCACCCAAACCAAACGGGCCCTAAACTACTATGTCCATATTATTGTTATGCATTAACTTAGACCACGTTAATAAAAAAAAACAAAAAAAAAAAAACAAAAAAAAACTCATGTTTAATTAACTGATTTGCAACTTCCCAAGTTTACTTTTCGTAAAGAAAGGTAAATCAAAAACAAGAACAATGAATTCAACCAACCTCTTCTTACTATAATCGTTAAAATCTTTATAGACGAATATCCCCAAACGTGTTCAACTAGCATAGAATAAAATGAAAAGATAGTCCCCGATTTAGATGTTATCAACCTTACTTAAAATATATACCCAAATACTCAATAATACATATCAAATAAAGAGATTGATCAGTGTAAATACAATACGAATACGCAACAGATGATCTAATGAAGAGATTGGTCTATATGATGAATACAAGATCAATATGAAACAATTTGAGAGAGTAAACAACATAGAGGTTGAGATCACGAGGAACCCTGGCTCGGATAAGAGCTTATATAGAAGCTATTTACATTCTGGACCATGGACTTCAATCTTGTTCAAAACAGGCACTAACTTGCAAACTTGGTATCCTTTTTACTGTTTAAACCCCTGCACTTAATAAGAAAGAAATACAAAAGAAAAAGAGTTGACCATATTAAGTTTGACCATTTTATTCAACACTACTGATGTTACTTTTTCTCTTACAATGTGAACATCTATTTCAAAATGTTTTGATTTTCATGAAAACATGAATAACAACAATTTGGATTGTTGAACTGTTATCACTATAAAGAATTATAGGATATAAACTTGTTACTTTCAAACTTTGCATCAAATTTGCAATCCATATAATCTTACAGGTTGTAGATGTCATGCATCTGTAATATGTCTCGGTAGAAGAGATCTTAAAACAATTGCATGTTTCTTGCGCTTTCACAAAATAAGAGATGAACAAAAAAAATACATAAATTACCTAAAACAGGTTTCCTAGTAACTGGACATTTTGCTGAGACTGAATGTGTAAAAACTCTAAGATTCATATCACTTTTTAAAAAATTTGTATACGAGTTCGAAGAGCATTTTTCAAGTATCTTAATACCCTCATAACAATTTTTAAATAAGACCGCAAATGTGAGTGCATATGCTGACTGAGACATTGCACAACATATGAAATATTTGGTCTAGTATGGGTTAAATAAATGAGTTTACCCACTAACTTCTCATATTCAGTTATATTTTTTTATAAACTTATTTGTCTCACATTCTTTGCAACTCAAAACACAATTTTCAGACAAAGGAGTAGACACAAGTTTGGCTGCAAGCAGACCAAACTGATGTAATAAACCAAAATAATACTTTCTTTAAGAAATAATAATTCTTTTTTAATTCTTTAAAATTTCAATTCCAAGAAAATATTTTAACAGTCCCAAATCTTATATCAAAAACTTTATGCTCAAAAAATATTTAAAGAATCGATCTCTTTTTTTATCATTATATGTTATCACAATATCATCAACATACACTAGCAAAGCAATGAAAACATAATTAGTTTGCATAATGTATAAAGAATAGTCATATTTGCTTTGGACAAAGCCATGGTCGACAAAGGCAGTGGTAAGCTTGGCATTCCACTGTCATGGGGCATGCTTTAAGCCATATATTGATTTCTTCAACTTATGAAGAACAATTCACATAAGACACCTAGTTGTTACCATCTTCACAATAGAAGTAAATGTTTCATCAAAATCAATGCCTTTTCTTTCTCTATACCCCTTAAGAACTAATCAGGCCTTATATCTATCAATCTATGGTACCAATATGGACGATCAGAAGTCTTTCGGTCAAAAAATTTATATACAATTGAAACATTTTCTTACAAACCTTACGAAGTACAAAAATTTAGGATTTTCTGTGGTTGATGGTTTTAAATATAAATCATTTTGAACACATGTTCAAACGTCAATTTTCTTGAAAGTCAAAAATCCAGACCACATATGAAAAATCGCTTAATCGATGTACAAATTTTTACAGACATCTTTTCACATGACTATAATTAACGAAAACTTCAAACAATGTTGCTCCAAACTACATTTATGGTCAAAAATTTAAAACCATGCCTCCGAGAAGGACACACATTATGTCTACGCACTATTCGGCCATTAGAAACGAACCCAACACCTCTGATTATCAATAAAAAAATTTGAATGCTCCAAATCATTGACACTAGATTTTGCCCTTAGAAACTTTGATTTATAGATCATCACCTTCAACTTCTCATTCGCCCAACTACACGTTCCTCCTTGATGTTTTCACATCAGGGGCTGTTTTCTGAAATTCTTTTATATCAACTATGAGATTATTAGCAATGTTCATCCTCATTGTTGAAACTCTAACTGGTCCTGCCCTTCCTTTCGGTATATGACGTCAGCAACCATGCTTACTCTTCCTAGGCGATAAGGACGCCACCATCGTGACCCACTGCTAACCTCGCTCACGCTACTCGACTTAATATGAGAACCTTCTTACGAAACATGTACATAGAATCTTGTGGTCTATACAGATAAGACACTGCGCACCATACAAATATCGTCTCCATAATTTCAATTCAAGACTACGACTGCCAACTCCATACCACAATTTTGATATTCCTTCGCATTTCCTTCAATTTCCTTGAAACAACCTTCTTTACATTGGGATACCTTCATTCTTACCTCTTCAATCTTCGTATACGGAGATCGTTCCGCCATTCAGAGATGCAGCCCTAGTAATCTTTATATCCCATGTAGTTCTTACCTCGATATTTGGCCAACGATTCCCTTCTTCAGTAACAAATTATTCTCCATCTACAAATTCTGCAACTAGCACTCTATCTAATCTCTTTGATTCACGGTTAACACGACGATACGAAGAAGAAGTCGCAAAACATCTTTTGGCACCAGATGTCAAACGCGAGCAGGTTCTTCATTCTTGTTTCACGTTGATCTTTCCAACTTTCTTTTGACGAATATATCGACCTTCGTGAGTCTACAAGAAACCACAATTTCCACAAATTAGCTATGCAGTGCAGCCTCAAGCAAAGCGACCTAATCGATTGCACTAGTAACAAGTGTTCGTGCCAATCTACACCAACTCATACCCCGTTTCATGCAAGTCATTTTGGATTCTGATGAAGACCGTATAGAGAACAACTGATCCTCCTCTCCCCGATAGATACATGATGTTCTGCAACACGAAGCCTCCTCCTCTATCGTCTTTACCAATTTCCCTCTGAACGACCCACTTACCTCGACTGTACCTCTAACCTTCTTTGCTAATCTCATCAATCTAAGCCGCAGATACTCATTCGTTTGTTTTGAGCGACCCAATATTGAGCAGACTTTTCAAAAACGTTAAGTTTGTAATAACAACTTGATGCTTAGCTTAAATTCATGACATTTCTTGTTTGATTGAGTTGTGGAGTTAAGTTAGATTCAAAGTTGTTACTTAGCTTAAGGTTTATAATAATTTTTCTTAAGGATGAAAAAGCTTACCCTCGCCAATATAGCCACCTGATAGTTACTTTAGACTGACACTCCTTTTCACTTAGTAGGATGAGCTTGGATTGAAATGCCATAATTTTAACTTTTAGTAGTATTTGACCATGCCACATAAGTTATGACCACAACATTGAGTCCTGATTTGAATTCTAATTCTTTCGTGATGAAATTGACCTCCATTGAATTCTAAGTACAAGTGTTAGTCTTTTACAATAAGAAAAGATAAAAATTGTTGATTCTAATATAGTAGACTAGGTCGTTACACTGGACTAGCAGTTTTGTTAGAGAAATTTGTCACCTTGACCTACGAATACCCTCTGGATTTTAGTGGTTGGCATATGATGAACCCTAAGTAAAGCCTAGCCGATGATTAACTAGTTATCATCCCATATGAAGTCAGTTTAATGATTGATTTCATGGTATGGAAGAACCAAGCGAAACTCTCGTTAGGAAAGTTAAGCAACTTAGACGAGATTAGATTTTGATTTCAAACATAGAGGGAACTCAAAGCGAGGACTCTAATTTACCTAGGAACGAGAGGACTGAATGAGACTTACGTACCCACACCTTTTTGGCAGTTGCACTAGCTGAATTTCAGGACGAAATTTTCTTAACGGGGGATCACCATCGAACACTCGACCGGGAATTCGTGCTTTTGTCAACCAGGAAAGGCCGACGACCTGAAAACGTTAGATAGTCGACAACGTCTCCTCGATGAGACATTCGACACCTCCGAAAAATATCCAAGTCAACGATCAGACTAAAACCATGCTAGGAATACCAATAGGAACCGGATATCGTGCTAAACGCCCTTACATTCCATCCTACACCACATCATCCGATAATTTGAGTTGAATGTCGGGACAAAATTCTCTTAAGGGGGTAAGACTATGATAACCGGTGATTTTTCCTAAGTTATAGTATCCTATAATACTATGTCTCTATATCTTCATACTACTATTTCACTAAATTTCTATGGCAAAACTCAGATTTTGACTTTGTTTACTTTTACTAGTACGTAAACAGTTACGATGTAACCGACCGTCAACCGACAATTTTCTATAATAATAAATCACTTTTAATTCAAATTACTATTTTTTAAACGTCTACGATCGCATTTAATCACTTACAAGGAAACCTTCCCGCGCACAGCAAAAAATGACACGCAATGCGTATCGGCACGACAATAAATAAATCTTATGTTTAATTATCCCAAATAATTTTAATAAACTTTTTCTATAAGTTATTTCATAATTCCTTAAAAACGTTTGCAAAAACGCGAATTTACGAGTCTAACGTTTTACCTAGCCTGGTGTAAAAAGATAAGTAAGTAAATACTAGAAGGTTTCCCATGGTAAAAATTCAAACAAAGACCCCCCCCCCCCCTCGTGGTCCATGCCGTCCGCCCCAAGCCAAGATAACACCCCTAAAACTTTGCAAACTTGTTCTCTTGATATTTTTACTTCCTAGGATACTATTTTGTGTGCACATATATTGTCTAGGTTCATACCATTTCTCATTCATTCTTATCACATTATTCTCTCACTAGAAAACACACACAACACAAAATATTTTCCTCCCTCTCTTCTTTTTGGGATCGAACGACACAAATCCATACACTTTTCAACTTTTATCAAGAACAAGGAAGCTCAAATACATACGGGTTCGATTCTAGTAGTCGTGGGTAAATACAAACAACGTTCGGGTTGTGTGTTCAAGCTCTAATCCTATTCTAAAAACCCTCTTTTGTAAGTCTTAATCTTCGTAAATCCCTTATACTTTTATGCTTATAATCTTGCGTAAACACTAGTTGTACAATGCGTTTTCTAAAAATCCAACTTTAAAAGTTTACAAATAAAAAGGGTGCGTTTGGTTCGAAATGAAAGAAAAAGGGAAAACAAAGGATGTGTCATTTTAATATTTTGGTTGTGATGGTGAAATAACATTTTGGGTCATAAAAACTTATAGCTTATTCGGCTTATTAATAAGCACACAAGTGCTTATTTGGGTTTGTTTAGTCGCGGCACAAAAAAGAAACAAAAAGGGGTTTGTATTTTGGCTTATTCTTATTTTCTAGCTTATTCTTGGCTTATTGGGCCTTTTGGACTCTCGGCCCAATAAGGAAAGAAATAAGCCGTAGCTTATTTCGTGGCTTAATGGTCTCGACTTATATTCTTTTGGCTTATAATCTAGCTTGTTTTGATACTAAAGTACTTATTTACTTATTTGATAACTTATTGGACTCGCTATTGGGCTCACTATATCTTAAGTGGTTTGTTGGGCTTATGCGTGTTAAACGGCCCAACAAGGGCCCAATGATATCTTGACTTATTTTCGGCTTATTGATTTAACTTATTTTGATAAACAAAGTGCTTATAGCTTATCCTATTGCTTATTGAACTATTTTCGGGCTTATTTTATTTTAAAGTATTTATTTGGGCTTATTGGGCCGAAAAGCCCAATAAGGTTCATAAAACTTTTGGTTATGTACAATCGGGCTAAACATGGACTATATACTTGTAAGACTATTAATGGACTATAAGGCCCTATAACTATTGGACTAAACTTGGATTTGGTAATGGGTTAACGGACTAAACAAATGAGCTAAGTTGTGACTAGTGAAATTTAGACTAATATTGGACTTATGACCCAATAAGTGAAAAACTAGTAAACTTAAACGTTTAAAACGGGTTTTAATCGATTTATACTTATATAAATTTAGGGTAGTTTAAATGTCGTTTGCAAAATGTGTTTTGATAAAACGTAGGTGTTGACACTATGTCGGAAATTGATTATTTGAGGAAAAATGTTGAAAATGAGGTTTAAAACCTTGGGAATCATTTATAAACGAACGGGTCATGCCGAAATTTTATAAAAATATTACACTTAGGAATATTTTTACTAGTCTTACTTTCTTAAAAATTCGACAAAAGACGAAATAATAAAATATTATTATTTTAATATCCGACTAAAAGACGAAAATAATAAATTGATGAAAACTTCTATTATATAATATAGGCGTCTAAAACATTGTTAACATTTATATCGGGAATGTTTTATCTAAATAACTTGGGGATCGGGTAAATAACCGAAACTTATTTAAATTCTTATTTCTTTATTTCTTTTTTTTCATAAATTCTTATTTTTCTATATTTCTTATTTTCTTTATTCTTTATTTCTTATTTCTTAAATTCTTATTTCTCTATTTATTTCTTATTTTATAATTCTTATTTTTTTAATTCTTATTACTTTAATTCTTATTCATTAACTCTCACTTACTCATCAATCACCACACAACCAAGATACAAAAACCTTTTACAACTTTTATACAAATTCTTTTATAAACGCATAAGCATTACTTCACTCTCATAGAGCATATCTCTAAAATCAAACTTTATTAATAGGTCGTGGTTCGAGGGTCGTTGCATGTTATTCTGTGATCATCTATTTTCAGCTACTTTCAATTCTATTTGAGGTGAGTTCTCGTAGCCTCATTTTCAAACTATTTTCATTGGGGGAAAATGATACTCAAATCTATTTCAAACTGTTTTACTTATGTGCTAAAACTAATTCTATGCTTTTGGACAATGCTATGTACCTATAATTGCGTATGTGAATGCTGCTGTATATGTTCATGCATGCTAGTAGGTACATAACTAAGAACTATTAAGCCGACCTGTGTAGCTCCAGCTGGTAGGCGATAGGTTCGGAGGACTATAAGCGCTTGGGTCAGGATTGACCGGTTGATTGATATCTAAAGTCTATGTGTCATGAGATGACTGCTATGATTGCTATTGGAATGCTATTTATACTGCTTGCATTTCGCTATTGTACTGCACTATTGTCCTACTCAAATTCTGGCACATCAACTGGTTTTATACTCTAACCCTACGAGCTCACCAACTTTATATTGACCTATTCGAGTATCATTTTCAGGTGATCGACAATTACATATCCAAGGTACTTGAAATCAAAGTTATCCAATTGCCAAGATGTTTTTCTAAAGACAAGTGTTCTCTTCCATCAAAGACTGTATTTTATGTAGTTTGTAAACTAAATTTCTTGTAACAAATTATGGTGTAATCTACTATCTTATGCAATGTCTCCGAAATGTCGCACCTCGTGTTTCCGCCTTAGACGGCGTGTGACATGTAATGACTCAAATAAACGACAAAGTTACTTATTAGTACAAGTTTGGGCTAAAATGGGTGAAATCAGTCAAAACGAGTGAAACGAGTGCAATATAAACGAAAAGTTACATATTACTTCATAGTACACGTTTGGGCTAAAATGGGTCAACTGAGTTTTTTTTCATTTTAGTAAGTTACTTTCCTTGTTTTGTAACTTTGCCCCGAGAGATGATTGAATTGCAGGATAGTCAAGCTGGTTTAGATACAAGGATGACCGGCGATGAGATTTTGGCCCAAGTCTTAGGAACAAGTCGGGGTTTCTTCTATGATGGGGTAGGAGGTTATTGGGGAGTTCATCTTTTTCTTCTTCAACACATTCCCCCATCCCCTCCAACCAGTGCTAACCGAACAACACATGGCGAAGTACATCAAGTTGAAGATTTATATCACCAATTGATCGAAAATAATAACCGTGTTAACCCATCACCCCCGTTCAACCTAATCCAATTCATGAATGATGATGAAGATGATGGTAGTGACCACCCCGGAGATGAGTGGGTCGGGTTGTATTTGTTGAGATTGGTTGATGAACAATTTATGTTTTTGTATAACTTTGTGTGTGACAAAGAATAATGACTTTGAGCATTTATCAATAATTCGTATGTTTTAATTATCGTTTGTGTTCATTTGAATAATTTGAATAAACCGGAAATTCTAGAAAATTTGCTTACGAAAATGAGTCAGAAAACCTATAAAAAATGAAGCCACTAGTTTGCATTCCAAAACTCACCTACAGCTACCACATGTGGTCATCGTTGTAGGTTTGGTCAAACAGTCAACACACTTATAACGACGACATGCGGTCACTATATGTCGTCCATATAAGTTTTGGTCAACGAGTCAATAAGTCAAAAGGTCAAAGCTTCAAGGTCAATGCCAAGTCAAAGAGTCCAAAAGTCAAAAATAATCTTTATGGCGACGACATATCGTCGCTACAATTTTTGTCAATAAGTCAGAGTCAAATATTCAAGTCAATAGGCGTGATGGCTAATATGTGTCAAATCCTTCATCGCTATAACTTATAGTGGCAGTTCTAGATAGACACCGTTTATTGAGACTACGGGTAGTCGCTATAACTTTTAGCGACGACATATATGACTTATAGCGACGACATCTACCGTCGCTATAATTACAAAATGATGTAGTGGGAACCATCTGCTCAAAAATTGGTGAACACGTAGATTTTCAAAGTGGCGTATCTAAATTGAAAGTTGGAAGGCATTTAATATGATGAGTAACGCTCCTTTAATGGTTTTGTCATGGTTTTCCTTGTTTAATATATTTCTTGGTTGCATTCCTTAAAAATCGATATTAAATGTAGAATGTAACAAAATTTTCCATGAAAACAAAATTTTCCATGAAAACAAAATTTTCACAATATATTGTTAGATGATCCATGAAAACAAAAATTTTACAATCAATACCTTGTATACCAACTCCCCCAAACTATGATATAATGTAGAATTTATGTTTTTTGTAAGATGGTCCTTTAGGACACGGCCGTCTCGTGGAATTCGGGGGCCCTGTGCAGCGCCGTGCATTGTTACGTTGCACACCATGTAACAATACCCAAATATCCGATATAAAAGCAGTAATTTTGTATGCCTTTTTAACCGGTCAATAGTTAGTGTCTATTTGTTAAATTTTCATTTTTTTATTTATCGTGTATATTGTTTGAAAATGAGCCATTGGATTTCTCAAAAACTACAAAATTTATAATCATAAAGATCAAATCTCATTATATATTTATTTGTGTAGTATTGTCTTGAAATATCCTTATCAGAAGATGTAATTTATCATTATAATATCTTAGAATAAAAACTACAATTTCTATCGTCATATGAGTATTTTGTCCTTTTTCATAATATTTTTAAAATAGGACCTGTTTCAGAGACTATATACTAGAGGGGTCAAACTTTAAATTTCTCAAATAAAAACAAAATTTTAGATTTTTGTGTCATCTTCTTCTATGGTACATATTCCTTTCATACTTACTCGACTGTAAATGAGTTTTGAACCTTATTTATCCATTGTGACCAGTGGCGGAACCAGGAAGTTAGAGGACGGGGGGCAAAAAAAGAATTTCTTGACAAAAGTCGTTTTGCACACAAAGATGAAGACGGAGATATAAGGTTTTTACACTGTTTTGCTTTAACATGGAGGGCAATTTGATTTTGTGGTGGGATGCACTTTAAAAAAAATGTCAATTTTACACTAAAAATCGATGTTTTTTTGGCGAATTATGGAGGGCACCGCCCCCCCTACTTATAAAGTGCTTCCGCCCTTGATTGTGACTCAAATAACTAATCTCCAACATTGTAAAACGTATCCATTCCGTCTAAACACGTCATTTACCTGGATAAAAACATACAAAAATGAGTTTATAATATTATAAATCAATGATACAGATCTAGAAGTTGGAGGCCCCAAGAAAGTGGGGGCCCTGTGCTGTCGCACACCCCGCACATGCTTAAATCCGGCCCTGCTTTAGGATAATCAAAAATCAAGTTCTTAGCGTGTTTGATACTATTTCTTATCAGCTCAAAACTTCCATCAGCATGTTTGCAATGGCTATTGATTTGGTTCTGAATTCAACAATGCCTATCAAAGACGTTGTTGTCAGTGAAGTGACAATCAGAATGTCAATTTGTTGTACATTGTACATTACAACTCTTCAATGCTCATGTATATTGAAAAAGATACTAACAAAGAGGGAATCTTGAGAAAGACTACAATCAAGTTATCTAATGAAAGTGAAGTGCTGGTAATTCAAAGAACCGAACAAGCAAAATCGACAAACAAATTGGAAGTTTTATTCAAATTAACCAAACTAAATACAAAACCAAATCCAAAGGTATCAAAAACTTAAATACCAAAAACTGTAGGACATGTTCACTAAATTACATCAAACAATCTTTAGAGTTTAAGTCATCATTATTTGGTAGACCCTCCTTAAAAATGAGATTCACTTTAATTCTACACTAATGACCTCTTTGTATTTTAGTCATTTCTAACTTGTTCCGCTAGTTTTTTTACATCAAATAAAAACAAGTACTGTAGTTGTACTTTTCATGCATTCGATACTATATTTTTGTTTGAGCTCTTGACAAATCAATTGGACGTTGATTCTATGTTTGTTGTGTGGAGCAAAAGTAAATGAAATTTCCTATTTGAACGTACAAAATTGTTACCTATAGTTCGAACTACATACTTTATTTTTACTGATGAATCATCCTAGCTAACATGTTTCTTAAATTTATAAAAAAAAGTAATTTGCAAGGTGGGTGTGTATTATGCATGTTTTAAGTTCAATTAGTAGCCGTTGGGTGGTTAAGTACGCTAAAGAGTAAAGTTTGGATTCTTAATGATCTATTCCAGCTTTAAAATCGAGCTATTTTCCATACAAACCCGAGCTCTTTCAAAGGACTCTACTTTAGTTTTTTTAGCACTGAAAGAAAGCAAACAATAGTGTTCAAATCATCTTCTCATCTTTAGTTACATGTGGCGTCCTTTCGATACCTTTTACGATCACTTTTTCTTTGTGTATATCGATTTCAAAATTGCTCTTTGCGTTCTCTTCTTTACTTTTTGAAGGCTTTACGAACGTATGGTCCTTAGTTGCTTTCTCTACTTGTCTTGGATTGCATGGGCCTTCGGACAAAAATTCTGTTTACTTTTCACATATAAAGATTTATGTGTTTTATTAAATCTGAATAGAAGGTTAGGTCTTGCAACTGGACGATCGGCCATCTATGCAAGAACGAATTACTTAAAATGATTTTTCGCTTATGAAAAGGATGAATTTTTTTTTCTGTTAAAAAGGTTATCCCGGCGAACTTTCATAAAAACTTTAAACGTTATTTTCATAGTAATGTGGATGTTTGCAATATCCAGTCGATACGAACAACAACTATATCACATGCAAGACTTAGGTAAACCTCTACATGATAACAGCATATCACTTCTCCAAACAACATATCTAGAACAAACAAAAGGCGAAGAAGGGCATAAAAACAAGAGAAATGATATATCCACGTCATTTTTGCAAACAAACTTTTACACAATAATGTGGCAAATGTGATGTACCAATTATCTTATACTATACTTTCTCTTTTTCATTTTCACTACGATTGACACATCTATTTGTAAAATTCTTTTTGTAGCATTTCTCAAAAAGATATTTCGTCCATCACATTTGCCACATTATTATGTGAGATTTTGTTTGTAAAAATTGTGTAGATATATCATTTCCCATAAATTAATAGTCATCAGATAACATAAATTTATTAGTTTAAAAAGTTACTAATTAATCGATATTAATTTATCTATAAACTAATAAATTGGGACTTGAAAGAAAAATTATTCTAGAAAGTTTATTAACTAATTGAGTATTAATTTATCGAGTTTATGCCGTATATTATATGTTCTACATGTAAAAGCTCGTCAGCTTGTTAAACCTGAGCTCGGGTGAAGCTCTTAACGAGTGGAGCTCGAGTAGATTGCCTCATTTACAGTTTTACACTCCCTACTTATATGTGATATATTCATTTTCCCCTCCAATGTTGTTTAACTTTTATTTCAATAATTAAACTGTTATTAAGTAAATTTTATCATGATTATTTATTTACAAGTCCTGGAATAAGACCAACAAAACATGGTTCTCAATCGATTAACTTATGTAAAAAAAATCCCTTGTATATGTAGGTATTACTCTACTGTGAGACATTTTTGAAAAAGATGTATCATGTTATTTTGTTCATTAGCTGACTGACAATCTAACGATGAGAGACTCAGGCCCCTGTGGTTTGTAAATGATTTTAGGATTAAAATTTGGATTTGGATTTAGATTAGAATTTGAATTTGGGTTTGATGTAGGAGAGAGAAAATAATTTTATATGTTAAATATATAAAATAAAATAAATGTTATGTATTTTAAATTTGTTTAATTATTAAATATAAAATTAATATATATCTTTTAAACTTTATAAAAATAAAAAGAAAATGACGAAATAAAATTTGTGTAGTTATTTATACTTACACGCCATCACAAGTACACTTTCATTTATTGTCTTAGGGTCAAAAGTCAACAAAGAGAAAAGATATGTCAGCATCCCTATGGGTCTTCTCACATTTTGTTGAAACTCCACCAATAAGGGTATCTTTACTGTTTAATAACCCAAGTATTCTGACCAAACAAGTTTTTTTTCTTTCAAATCATTCCTCATAGCCAAAACCCTTATACCAAACGGACCCTCAATGTTTTAAAATCCGATTGACCCGGCCGGTTCAACCAGTTAAACCGTGAACTGGCTTGGAGACCGGGCTGGATGTGACCGGGTTTTTACTTGTTTTAGAACCGGATTGAACCGCCGGTTTTTCGTTGACCCGAGTCAACTCGGTTTGATAAACCCAGCCGGTCATGACTTTTTATCAAAAAAATTTAACAATTTTTTTTTCTCCTCGATTTTTCTAATTTTAATTGGCAAGTTGAATTGATGAGGACTATTGTTAATTAAAATCTTGTAATTGAATAAATTAGAGTTATAAACTATCTTAGATAAACCAACTAAGTTTTAATATAGATTGTTATATATAACTTAGATTCATAAGTTGATTGTTGTCGCAAATATTTGCTATATTATAATAAATATAGAACTTAAAAACAAAGCTTATCGATAGAGTCTTGATATTTTTTATCGGTTCAATCGAATGTAGGAAATAAATCGGATAAATTATGAGAATTATGAGATCATGCAACATTACATATTAAATATAGAAAAGAAGTATACATATGTATAGAACCAGTTCGACCTGGCGGTTCAACCGGTTGAACCAGTGACCCTGTGAATCGGTGATTAAACCGGGTCGATTAAAAAACCGGATTTTAAAACATTGGATGGACTGCCTGTTAAAAAAATTAAAAAAATATTATTTGTAATCTCTAGAACATTTAATATATGTATATATTGTAATATTTGAATCGATTAGTGGGTTTGCGTTCTCTTTGAAGAGAGTTTCGTAACGAGCTAAAGTATGTCCAAAATTAATATTTAATATAAATGAGATATCGTGTCTCAAATTGAGTCACTTGAAGCACAAAAACTGAAAATGGAGAGAGTATCCCACATCGCCCGAGCTATGAAGTAAATAGGTGTTTATATAGCAATCTTGATATCAATCATCAAATTGTTTTGTTAGTTTTACTCCAACACCTAGCAGGGGATGCGAAAAATCGGATTTCTGGGCTAATGAACTCATTCGCGCGTCTTGCGGACATGGGTGCGAAAAATTAGATTTCTAGGCTAAATGGGTTCCAACTTGTGATTTTTCAAGAAGGTTTGTCACGTCCGACAGTATATCTGCTTTAGCCGTTGTACCTTGAAAAACAGACGACGAATATGTTTTAAAGGGAATCATGTTAAACACGAGCCTCGTGTATTGGCGTTTAATTGCTTTCTTTAGTTATAATGTAATAAAAGTCTTCTACCCCTTTTTATCTGTGTTTAATTTTATATTCTTTATTTACCATCAAATTTATTATTGCATTTAATACACATTGAAAAAATGTAATTCTATTAATAAAAGTGTAACCGCTTTTTTACACCGCTTGCTTAAGTAACACACATGTTATTGAAATAATGAAGGTTAATAATATACAATGATTTACTATTATAAAATAAACTTGAACTATTAGAGGGTTCGCTATGGTTGGCTGGGGGCGTGGCGCCATCGCACCAGCCAACCAACGCTCGTGCCAATGATACCGTCTCTCGCGTTATAGGAGCTCGCCCCGGCATCTCCAGCTCACACCATGGTGATATTCATTTTTTATTTTATTTTTAAATTTTTGAACGTTAGAAAGCGGTAGGGAGGGATTACTAGCCTTTTTTTTGCATTTATTCCTTACCTTTTCCAAAATTTTACCCCTTAAAAATTATATAAATACCTCCTTATTCTACCATATTTTACACACTTTTCCACTATAATTCACAACACACTATTTTCTACTTCACTCAATATTTTCTCATCAAAATAAATCTCAACCAACACAACCAACAATGGATAACAGGTATGCTCAACGATCCACAAAACCAAATTTCGGGCTCGTCTAATCCCAACACGACTTCATCCCAACATTCCACCTCCTTCACTCAACTTCCATACATGCAAATGGCTACTTACTATCCCAAGTATAACCCATATGTTAATCCCGATCACCAAGTTGCATTTCAACAATGACAACTTCAACAAAAATTCCAACAAACTCAAATTTCCCAACAGCAATCCGACCAAAAATCCCAACAACACCAACAACCACAAGAAGAAGAAGCTGACACGATCCCGACCCCGACCCCGACCCCGGCGTCGATCAAATCAAAGGGAAACGTGTCAAGACAATGTCTAGGGTAACCCGTGAAACGAGAGTCGAAGGAGCCGGTACTCGCAACTTATAGACCTAAGACGAGGAGTTACTTTTGGCGGAATGTTACATACAAATATCCGAGGATCCAAACGTCGGTTCGGAACAAAAAAATGAAACGTTTTGGTACAAAGTTCTCTACCAATACAATGAACAAGCAAAGATTAACAAATTTCCGGTTCGTACCAAGAACATGTTGACGGAAAAGTGGACTCCATTAAATCGAGAGGTCGGAAGGTTTAATTCGTTGGTGAACGAAATGAAGGCTCTAAGCGGGGAGAACGATGAAGATTGGTTGACAAGGGTTGAAATCGTGTATAAAAGTGTCACGGGTACAGAATTTAAGCACAAGAGCGCTTTGTTATTTTTGAAAGATAAGCACAAGTGGAAAAATCGCGACTCGACAAACGCACGAAGAAACCGGGGACGGGTTACCGACGAGGAACCCGCGCTTTTTGGAGATGAGGAATTGCCGCGACAATCAAAGAATAGCTAAAAGTCAATGATCTTCAAAATCGACCGCCTCTTCTGTTCAAACCCGACAATGTTTCAAGAAATGCTCCAACAACAATACGAGTTAGACCGTGCGGCAAAGATGGAGCGTTTGGACCGCGAGACGACATCGATAGTTGATTTAATCAATTCTCAAAATGTAACCCGGGACTTGAAATCCTACAAATCGACACACGCGGGATGGATCCGGTAGATGCGGCTATCATCAACGCGCAAAAAGCCCGAATCTGGGCTTTATATCAACCCCAAAACTAATTTACTTTATGTCTTTTTATGTTTACGTATTTTTTTTTAATTTTATGTAATGTCTTTTAATTTTAATGATTTTTTTTGTTAAATTGTGTATTTCTTATTTTATATAAACGAAAAAAAATTCTCCCACGGCACTAGATTTTATGGTGCTAAAGAAAAAGCCTAATTTTTGGTGAAGTGAAACGGTGGTGTCATGTAAAAAATATAATATAGTAGCGCTTTTTGCCCATGACTTCAAACCATGACACCCGATGATGTCCAACCCTCTTAAAACAAGAGACTACAACGAAATAATAAGATGCACTTAACACATGATAATCTTTATGTGTAGGTCCCAGTCGTGCAAATAGTGTTTACAGATATTACCAGTAAGCTTTATTTGAAACAGGCTGCATCCAAGACCCCATATTGTAATATTGATAAAAAGCTACATGATCAAAGCTACAAATCACCAAAATAAAGCAAATCTCATTTGCAACACACCTTATCATAACATTTCCAACTTCTCTTTTGCTTTCACTCAATATCGACTCCGATGGCACCTCTTGACACTTTCGAAGACACAAAACTCGTCACCTAATCGTTCTTTTTCCTTTTTACGTAAATGGTGATTATTTCTATGCACTTGACAGAGAAATACTCATAATATCCCTATAGTGCTTAAAAGATTACGTCTAACCCTAAAAGACACAAATATGAGGTTATTTAAGATATGGACGACTAGGGGTGCAACCGATAATATTGTGCTAGGCTCAAGCTTTATGGGAGCCTAAATGAGGGAAGCTAGGTTGAGTCGAGCTCAAGTTACTCAACAAAAGCTCAACTCGGTTGCACCCTTTTATAACAATCTATTAATCTGGTTATTTCAATTTCGTTCAATATATACTTGTTTTGTAGTACTTGTAGTAATAATAAAAAACAATCCCAAGAAATTAAACAAACAACCATTTGTTGAAAAGGAACACGCCCTGCCAGTTGCGCTGTTACAACATATGTGTTGATGTATTCAACTCTTTTGATTTATCAAATAACAAATAATATTGTTCATAATGATATACTACCTCAAATCCATTTGTGGACAAACAAGCAAATAAGCTATCGTGCGTTGCGACGGACCATTTTAAACTGCATATTTTTTGTTATGGGAAACAAATAAAATGCAACACTATTTACACATAACTACAACATAACAATTTTTGGCATGAAAAGACTAATAAAGTTCCCCTGTGAACCGGTTCATCATTTTGACTAGTTCGTCGGCATGGAGCTATTAATCTCGAGCAAATGACACAAAAAGGTATCGTAATTAAAGGTCATTTCTAATCAAGGTATCGAACTTTTTTTCTTGCATAAAAAGGCACCAAACAATTTTTTTGGCCAATTTGGGTATTTTCGTTAAATATTTAACGATCATCCGTTAAGTTTTACATTTCAAGTCCACCGACCACTACCACTAGCCTTAAAATGACCAAAATAAGATGATAAGCAACTAAACATTCGAATCTTGAAGGAACAGATAAATATTTAAATCAACCCAATTTAAATCTCTTGTTTTGGATGGAAATGCTTTTGTGTGCATAACCCTCCTTTACGTTCCCCCATATAAGATGATAAGCAAGTAAACATTCGAATCTTAAAAGAACAGATAAATTGAAAATGACCTTTAAGTATGGTACATTTTTATGCAATAAAAAAAATTCGATACTTTGATTGAAAATGATTTTTTAAGTACGGTACCTTTTTGCGTTATTTGCCCATTAATATATTACTTTTTATTCTAGGCTCTAAATCAACATTTTTTTTAGTTAAACTGGTTAGCTGGTCTAAGGTTCTTGCGTCCAAAAGTAATGGAGGTCTTGGAGTCTCCAGTTTTTATGCTCTAAATAGAGGCCTTCTTTTTAAGTGGATTTGACGCTTTCTGTCTCGCGATCAATCGTTGTGGGCCCAGGTCATTCATGCTTTACACGGCTCTAACACAAGTACTCTTTCTGCCTCCTATTCTTCGCTGTGGAGTTCTATTATTAAAGAATGTAACGCCCTTAAATCTCAAGGTTTGGACCTAATCTCTCATTGTAAAATTAGAGTTGGTAACGGTATGTCTACAAGTTTCTGGCAGGATCAATGGTTAGGTGATTCTTGTCTTCGGTTAAGCTATCCTCGTCTATTTGCTCTCGAAAATAATAAGGTTTGTTCGGTGGCCGCTAAGATGAGCGCTCCTTTTGTTTCGTCTCTCCGTCGTGACGTAAGAGGTGGGGAAGAATCTGCACAGCTTTCTCGGATTTCTGATCTTCTCGATACAGTGGTGCTTTCTAACATGGGGGATCGTCGGTTCTGGGACCTTAATGGTGACGGGTGTTTTCGTGTAAAAGATGTTCGTAGGTTGCTTGACGATATGCTCTTGCCTAAATCTGATGTTCCGTCTAGATGGGTCAAGCAGATCCCCATCAAGGTTAATGTTTTGGCGTGGAAGATCTCTATGGATCGTCTTCCTACTCGGGTTAATTTGCATCGGCGTGGAGTTCAGGTTTCCCCTATTTCTTGTCCTATTTGTTGTGAGGCCCTCGAGAATCTCGATCATTTGCTGTTTTGTTGCGACTTGGCAAAAGATATTGCTCGGTCTATTTGTAATTGGTGGGGCTTGGTTTGGAACCCTGTTGATTCGTATCGATCTTGGTTATCTTGGTTTAATTTGGTTCAGCTTCAATCAAGTTCAAAACAAGTGCTGGAAGGAGTGTTTTACACTTCCTGGTGGAGTATCTGGTCATATAGAAACCATCTCCTCTTCTCTGATTCAAATCTTCGAAAAGATGGTATTTTTGAAGACATAGTTAGGCGTTCTTTTTCTTGGTATATTGCTAGGGGTAAAAACTCTATTAGTTGGGATAGTTGGATTCAACACCCTTTTTTAATTTCTTTGTAATTCTAGCTCCTTGCTAGTTTTCTTTTAATAAAGTTGCCGTTCAAAAAAAAAAAAAAGTTGCTGAAAAAAACTCATCACATGCGATTGCGTAAGCTTTAAGAGGTCAAGAAGCTTAAAGTTCTTAGGAAACGTTGAGGCTTCTCGATGTAATCTTAAGGCTATATTTAACGAAGCTTTATATTTTATCGAGCACCCCAACGGTTCTTGAGTCTTTTCAGATTCTTAACCGCTTAAAGCTTGGGCAATCGCCGGGGTATTTTCAATAAAATGATTTGAATCAATAATTTTGTTTGTTAAAACTCTAGATAAGGCATAACAATAATGCTTTTGTACTTAAGTTATGCTTAGTAGAACTATTTTTCTTGATCAGTAACTCTTCAAGAAGATGTATCGAATAAGACTTGAGATAATGTATCGCGCGTCATATGCAGTCATTGAGAACCTATCATGTTACCATGACTGGTAAGTAGAAGCAACATATATTTTGTGCAAGGAATACCGTGAGGTATGAGATCACGAAATAGCTTCAAAATGTGTGCTCGATGGCGGTGGAACTATTTCATAATATTCATGTTGGGATGAAGGTGATTTAATCATCTTAAGTAACACAACTATCCATAATTAGTGGATAATAATTTCATTCGACGGCTTTTCGAACAAGGAGGAGATTGCGCTATGATATGTTACATGGATTGCGCCTACGCCTAAGATCAAGTGAAAAGTTAGATATTTAAAATCATAAGAACAAAATAAGATAGATGGCTTGATAGAGTAGAATTATTAATTTAATAATAAAGTATAAATCTATGTGTTTTGAAAAGGTGAGAAACCGCGTAGACGATGTTTGTCTGTTCGTGAGAGATCTATATTTATATATTATGTCTGTAAATCGCTTCTATTAACAAATGGTCTATTTAAGAACCATTAAAGTTAACCAATTATTCAATGGCACATAATGTTGGTTGCAGCGATGTAGACTGCACTTGATTGAAGTTACTGAAGACTCTTTGTCGAGAAGTGTAGCTTTACAGACGGATGGCGCCATGAGGTGTGCTTCAGTTAACAATATGATATTTTGCAAAAAATCATGGTGTCTAGGTTGTGCATTAGCTAACAATCTTTTGGGATTTAGATTTAATAAAACATTTTAAATTTCTGCATTAAAATCGTTTTTGCTCTTTGGAGCACATCCTTTAGATGACATCTTTAAGAGTCATTCTAAAACATAGAGATGTTAAGACTTTAAAAATAAAAGATTTTTATCTTTTCTTTAAAATTGTTTTTTTGAAATTTGTATATCTAGTATGGTGATTTTAAAATCTATGGTTTAAAGTTTTTTATATAACTTATGGTAATCCCAAAAAGTGTCTCCAAGCAATGAACAATCAATCTAGCCTGGTTAGTGAATGATCATACATTATGGGTTCTTTAAGAACTAGTGAAGTAAAATAATGTTTTGATGAGATCTTTAGCTCATTAATATGATATACTTTGATGTAATAAATATGGGATGAAATGTCAAAGAAAATCATAGTCTTTGATGGAATCCATCTAGAATAGAAGTTCAAAGAAACAAAAATGTGTGATGTAATCTAGGGGTGTTAACAAGTCGAGGTTTTAACGAGCTACTTGAGCTCGAGCTCGTTTATCTCGAGTCGAGCTTGAAAATTATCGAGCTCGAGTCGAGTTCAAACAAAAAATTATGTTCGATTAGTTTCACGAGTCGAGCTTTTAAATCTAATACTTAGCTCGGCTCGTTCGAAAGCTCGTTTAGTTATTCGAGTCGAACGAGCTACACGAGCTAGTCGAGTCGAACGAGCTTAACGAGCTAATCGAGCCAAACAACTAGTTTTAATATATCATGCATCAATAGTAATAAGGGCTAATGACTTAAAAAGTCATCTAACTTGGCACTTTTTGTCTTTGTGTGTAGTCATTTTTATTTTTTTCTATTTTGTCATCAAACTTTCAAAAGTCAATCATTGTGTGTATTTTGTGACTATTTTGTCATGTAAAATGACCATTTTACCCTTCGAAATTTAGAAAATGTAAAGGTAAAATGGTCACAAAATACACACAATGATCGACTTTTGAAAGTTTGATGACAGAATAGGAAAGAAAAAAGATGGCTACACACAAAGACAAAAAGTGTCAAGTTAGATGACTTTTTAAGTCATTAGCCCTAGTAATAAAGTTGACACTTCAAGTTTATATTCATTATTTACTTGGTCTTTACTTTTATAGCCCTCCATCCTTTTTTCATTTACGTCTCTCTTTCAATGTGAGGTGCAATTTTTTTTTTCATTTACCTATCATGTAAACACACTACAAGTAAGAATATTATCAATGAATAATCACTATACTTATAAGATTTATTAAATTATGTATTCAAAAAATTACTATATCATTTATATATATAAATTAAGTATATGTATGTTTAGTTACAATTTGTTAATATTTGTTTATATTAACCGTGTCATTTGACTATATGTTTACAACTACTAAGATAATTTTATCGTAAATATACCACAATTATATTATTAAACAAATCAAACTATAACAAAA
>BQNB010099679.1:1247-24871 GCA_026074375.1 Tanacetum coccineum | reverse complement strand
GAACTACGACAGTAGTTGGAGTGTAAGGACCTTCGAGAATGCACTTCCGTAAGGCATCACCATTTGGTCTTGTATCAATCTATCGTAAGAACCTTGATCGCCATTGTGCATATCATCTCGTTGCAAGCATTGGTGGACGATCCCTTGAACCAGCTGCCATTATGTTGTTATGCATTTGATTGTCGGTTGTGGAAGTTACAATTGGAGTTGTCATGATGAATGATTGAAGAATTATGAAGTGAAAAATGATTGAAGGATCTTAAGTAGATGTGTTATGATTGAAGTTGTGGTAAAATGAAAAACAATAAACGTCCACGGGATTTTGCAAGTCTATGATTAAAACCGAGAAAAGAATTGTGTCTTTCGCGGGATTTTACAAAATCAATAGAAAACCGTAAATGTTAATTGATTTGGATTAAGGTTTGTTTGTTGTGAATTGAATGTCTTGAAAATTCAAAAACTTAAACTGACATGTTCCGCTTGCAAGTGTGCATATTTCGCTTGGCTTGAAAGAAAAAAATGCATATTTCGCTTTGCTTGGAAATTACGTATTTCGCTTCAAAATTTACACATTTCACTTGAAAATTGAAGACTGGACATTTCGCTTGAATTGAAACATATTTCGCTTGAAATCAATCTTGTATGTTTCGCTTGAACTTAAATTTCATATTTCGCTTGAAATCAAAACTGCATATTTCGCTTGAAATTCAATCCTTCATGTTTCGCTTGAACTGCATATTTTGCTTGAACTCGTAACAAACATATATTTCGCTTGAATTTCAAATTTTTTGGCATAGTTTCGTTTTAGTTAATTGTAATATTTCGCTTGAGGTTCACCTGCATATTTCGCTTAAGCTAAACTTGCATATTCCATTTGGGCTTGTCTTACATATTCCGCTCGGTGTCACTTTTGGGTGAGGACCACTTACACAAAAAAACAAGATGTCTTTATCTTGTGAAGCAAGATTTGTGGATCTATGTCCCCTCTTGTTTGACCGGTTTGGACCACACCAAAAAAATAAGCCAATCTCAAACTAAGGTTCGAAAATAAGCAACCAATAAGCTTGAAATAAGCTCGAAAATAAGCACGAAAATTTAGCAAAAAATGAAGATTCTAGTTTGAAGAATACTAGCCACAAAACTACTATGACTAAGGAGTGAATAAGCTCAACTTAACCAAGAAGCCCCCCAAAAAAAAAGACGTGAGCTTATATTTCAAAATAAGCCACGAAATTTTTGAGCTTATAATCACGAATTAAACACAATAAGTTGTAGAATGATTAGAGCAATGATGTAGATAAGCAAAACAAACCAATAAGCCCAAAAATTTTGTGAACCGTGAGCTTATTTGCAACAATAAGCTACGAAAATGAAAAATAAGCTTTAAGACAAGCTAGAAACATGAAGACCAAAGAGTGAATAAGCTCAACACACCAATAAGCCCTTAATTTTTTTTTGCCGTGAGCTTATTTTATAAATAAGCCACGAATTTTTTTGATTTGGAGCTTATTAATCCACAAAACAACCACGATCTACCCGAGGCACTTGATACCAAATGTCGATAACCCAAGAATCACTTCACTTCATTATGATGAACAAGAAAAGTAAGATTGGACGATGAGAAGAATTGTAGAGAGAGAAAGTAGAGAGGGAAAGTTAAGAGAGAAAAAATGGAGGTTGATTTACTTGTCAAGATACAAATGAGACCAACAACCCTCTCTCTACACATGGAGAGGGGTTTAAATACCCAATGTGGGCCGGCCTATAGAAGGCTTAATGGGCCGTGGGTTTGTCTAAGGTTGGGCTCGAGTTTACTTGGGCTTTCGCCCGATACACGTGACCTATTAGATTACATTAAATGAGCCCAATACCCGTTCTAACCTATTACAACATTTAATATATAAATTACCGAGACCTAATATAATTAATGAACGAACTTCCATTGTTCGACTCAATATTTTGAGGCTAACAAACATAGATCTAATGCCCGTAAAACTAGGTAGTTTCGACGTTATTATCGGCATGGATTGGTTAAGAAGGTGTCACGCCGTGATCGTGTGTGATGAGAAACTTGTTCGAATTCCCTATGGGAATGAAACCCTGATTTTTCATGGTGACGAAAGTAACAACGGCAGAGAATCTCGGTTGACCATTATCTCATGTTCAAAGGCTCAAGAGTACATGGCGAAAGGATGTCAGATCTTTTTGGCACAGATATCCGCCAAGAAAGAGGAGGACAAGTCAGAAGGAAAGCAACTTAAGGACGTACCAATCGTTCAAGATTTTTTGGAAGTGTTTCCCGAGGACTTGCCGGGTCTTCCTCCGGCTCGACCAGTGGAATTCCAGATCGACTTAATTCCAGGAGCCGCGCCCGTAGCTCGAGCACCGTATCGATTGGCACCGTCCGAAATGAAGGAATTGTCAGAACAACTACAAGAGCTTTCCGACAAGGGCTTCATAAGACCTAGTTCCTCACCTTGGGGAGCCCCGGTCTTGTTCGTCAAAAAGAAGGATGGGTCATTCAGGATGTGCATTGACTACCGGGAGTTAAATAAGCTAACAGTGAAGAATCGTTATCCACTCCCGAGGATCGACGATTTATTTGATCAACTCCAAGGATCCAGCATTTATTCAAAGATAGATTTGAGATCGGGTTATCACCAGCTTAGAGTACAAGAACAAGACATTCACAGACGGCATATTCCAACTCGTAGGTCATTACGAGTTATCAGGTTATGCCATTTGGGTCTAACAAACGCAACCTACGGTATTCATGAACTTCATGAAACCGAGTTGCAAACCCTACTGGGATAAGTTCATATTCGGCTCATTGATGATTTAATCATTAGTTATTCAAAGGACCAGAAAGGGCAATTAAGAACATCTTAAGGCAAATTTGGAATGCTTATAGAAGGAGATCGTTTGTACGCCAAGTTTTCAAAGTGTGAATTTTGGATTCTGAAGGTACAATTTCTCGATCACGTCATTGATAACAGAGGCATTCATGTGGATCCAGCCAAGATAGAAGCTATCAAGGATTAGGCATCTCCTAAGACACCAAACAAGATCCGCGAATTTTTAGGTCTTGCTGGTTACTATCGAAGGTTTATTGAGGGATTTTCGAAGATTGCTAAATCAATGATGAAGCTTACTCAGAAAGGAATCAAATTTGACTGGGGTGAAAAGAAGGAAAATGCTTTTCAGTTAATAAAGTAAAAGTTGTGCAGTGCGCCAATTCTGGCTTTACCTGAAGGAACCAAGGATTTTGTAGTCTATTGTGATGCTTCACACAAGGGTTTAGGCGTTGTGTTGATGCAGAGAGAGAAGGTGATTGCCTATGCTTCTCGACAACTAAAAATTCATGAGAAGAACTACACCACTCATGATTTAGAACTTGGATCGGTAGTGTTTGCTCTAAAGATATGGAGATTTGATCAACTCTAAGGATCCTGCATTTACTCCAAGATAGACTTGAGATCGGGTTATCGCCAGCTTAGAGTACGAGAACAAGACATCCCAAGGACGACATTCCGAACTCGGTATGATCATTACGAGTTTCAGGTTATGCCATTCAGGCTAGCAAACGTAGTGGCCGACGCATTGAGCCGTAAGGAGCGAAGTGAGCCATTGCGGGTTCAAGCCTTAGTTATAACTATTGGCTTGGATCTTCCCAAACAAATACTAAAAGCTCAGATCGAAGCCCTAAAACCAAAGAATCTTGAGAAAGAAGATGTAGGTGGTATGATCAGAAAGGATATACCCAAGGAAAGGTTGGAACCACGCACCGATGGAACCTTATGTTTAAACGGCAGGAGTTGGTTACCTTGCTATGGCGACCTAAGATCCGTGATTATGCACGAATCCCATAAGTCAAAATATTCTATCCATCCCGGTTTCGAAAAGATGTATCAAGACATGAAGAAGCTATATTGGTAACCCAATATGAAAGCTGGAGAATACTAGTAATCTAATGAATCAACCAAGAACAATAAGTGAGATGTGGGTTGGATTGTTAGAGAGAAACTTGGATGGAATGGATGAATGTATTATGAATGTGTGAAAACAAAATGGAACAACCAACAATGAACAACCAACCCTCTCCAAGACTAGGAGAGGGTGTATAAATACTACCATGGCCGGCCCATGGGCTGGGGTTGGGCCACCCATGGGCCTTGGACCGGACTAGATTACTAATCTAATCCTTATACTAACTACGAGCTAAGACTTGTTACAACTTTGGAAGTGACCGACAATTTTCGTGTTTCCAACAAAAGCTGACATCGCCACCTATATTAGCAAGTGCTTTACATATGCAAAGGTCAATGCCGAACATCAAAGGCCATCGGGGTTGTTAGTACAACCAGCAATACCTGAGTGGAAGTGGGATAATATCACGATGGATTTTATCACCAAGTTTCTTAAGTCGTCACAAGGTTTTAATACCATCTGGGTGATTGTAGATCGACTCACAAAATCTGCTCACTTCTTGCCAATAAGGGAGGATGATCAATTGGACAAGTTGGCAAGGTTGTACCTGAACAAGATAATAGCAAGATACGGAATACCTGTTTCAATCATCTGTGATCGTGATGGGAGGTTCACATCAAATTTCTGGAGATCATTTCAAAAAGCTTTGGGTACAGATCTGAGTATAAGCACAACGTATCATCCAAAAACCGACGGCCAAAGCGAGGACTATTCAAACTCTTGAGGACATGCTACGTGCTTGCGTGATCGATTTTGGAAAAGGCTGGGTTAAGCATTTGCCATTAGCCGAATTTTCATATAACAACAGTTATCACGCTAGCATAAAGGCCGCACCTTATGAGGCACTTTATGGCCAAAAATGTCAATCACCTGTGTGCTGGGCCGAAGTTGGAGAAGCTCAACTGACTGGTCCAGAAATGATCCAAGAAACAACGGAAAAGATTGTCCTGATCAAGCAGAGAATTCAAGCTGCTCAGGATCGACAAAAGAGCTACGCTGATTTGAAGCGAAAGCCGATGGAGTTCGAAGTTGAGGATAGGGTTATGCTCAAGGTCTCACCTTAGAAAGGGGTTGTACGATTCGGTAAGCGGGGTAAGTTGACCCGAGATATGTCGGACCTTTCAAGGTGTTAGCCAAGGTTGGGAAGGTTGTCTACAGACTGGAACTTCCTCAAGAGTTGAGCAGGGTTCACCATACTTTCCATGTGTCTAATCTGAAGAAATGTTACGCTGACGAACCATTAGCCATGCCGTTGGAAGGAATTCACGTTGATGATAAGCTCCAGTTTGTGGAAGAGCCCGTTGAAATCATGGAACGGGAGATCAAACGATTAAAGCGAAGCCGGATACCATTGGTTAAGGTTCGCTGGAACTCTAGGAGAGGTCTGAGTTTACCTGGGAACGTGAAGATTCATTCAAACATAAATACCCACAGTTTTTCACAAACCGGGCTTCGTCATCCACTACAAGGTCTTAAGCTTTGAGGATAAAGCTCTTTTAACGGGTGAAGACTGTAACATTTCTCAATTTCAGGTCATATTATGACTCTACTATTCTTCACTATTTATTTTAGTCTGATACTCATTTACTTTTAATTTAACTTTTAAGCTAAATCGCGTAGACTAGAAATAATCATTTAACGTAAACGGTCACCAAATAAATTAAGGTTTACGTCTAACAAGTGTTAAGTAATTATTAGGAAGATAATTACTGACTTTGCGCATTTTATTTTTATTGGTCACGTAAAAGGCTTACGTTTCGCAATAAAATACATTTAGACACACTTCGGAAATACCTAGACTTACCTAGACTCAAACCAATAACCACTTTTAAACCTTAAACACAAAAATAATTCAATTCTTGTGTTAACAAGCCATTATGGCCGAATCTAGGTGATCAAAACCATGAACCAAAGGATACTTATACAAATCTTGTACAATATCCTTTAATTAAGACTTGTACCCTTATAATCTTAACAAGATTTTGAAAACCCTTCTTCCCTCCACAACATACACGTCCCACATGCATATATACATCTAGAAAATCTCTCTAATATCCCCTAAGTACATGTACATCCTAGTTAATTAAACCTTGTACTTAATGTCTCCTAGTTAATCTAATACACAAAGGATAATAACCATCTTGGAACCTCTTTGGCCCTCTTGATACCCGCGGCAAGCAAGCACCCACACAAAACCATAAGATTTTCATGATCTTGGCAAATCTTGTACATTTATCTTGTAATTAAGAAGTGTACTAGGTGGTTTAGCAAGAAAACCATTTGAGGCTAACGAAAAACCTCAAAACCACCACTTAGGGCTCGTTTTTGGTTAGACAAAGACTAGGGAAACTAACTAGCTCATAAGCCTTTATAAACTCACTCTCATTGACACTTAACACTTTCCTACAACTCATAAACTCTCTCTAAACCAAGAACACCTTTGTATGAAATACACGAAACAACACGTAAACTTTTCACGAGAACGAAATGGCTTGGCTTGGGAACGCGTACACTAACTTATAGAACGAATGCATGGGATAAAACACGGTTAATTAAGGCTTGACGAGTACTTAACAAGATATTAAAAACCCTAGAAACTAATAATAAGCTTATTGGACCACTATCGGGCTCGTTTAATCCAAACAGCCCACAACTAGGTCCAGCAAGCCCAACAGTCCGTTAGTGGGGAACTATGGCTTATTATTAAGCTTACTTGAGCTTATAGAAGGGTTAGGGAACTTATTAAACTCGTTGGTTAGTAAAACGCAAATAGAAACCCTTAACGGGCCACTAATGGACTCGTTAAACCCAAACAGGCCCAACAGGCCATACCGTGGAGACCATAGCTTATTAATAAACTCCACGAGATTATTAAGAAGCCCAATAAGCTTTTTGAAATTACATGGACCTTGATATATCATAGAAACTTAACTGAACCCTCGTTGGGCTTGACAGCCCACTACCACAGCCGAAGTAGGCCCATAAGCCATAAATAAGCTTGAACAACTTACTTGTGAGCTTATGCAGCTTATTGAGTTATTTATGAACTTATAGAAGCTAGTGGACCTCAATGGACCAAGCCTAAATGTTTAAAATGCTATTCGGGTTCTTATTGGACCCGAAAGCCCATTAGCGAGGCTTATTTTAGTCCACTAATGGGCCGAACAAGCCCAACAGGCCAAAGTTGTGGGTCCACAGCTTATTAATAAGCACCCTTGAGCTTATTGAGAGGTCTAGTGTGCTTATTGAACTTATATGGACCCTAACATAAAATGTAAACATAATCAGACCCTTATGCTTGCAAGCCCTTACATAACCAAACGAGAGTCCATAAGCCACGAATAAGCTTAGACAGCTTATTTGTGAGCTTATGCAATTTAGTAAGCTTATTATAAACCTAGCAAAACTAATGGACCTAAATCGAACTAGTTTGAATATGTATAACCCTTATCGAGCTCTTAATGGGCCTAAAAGCCCATTAGCAAGGCTTATTTGCTTAAAAAATAAGCCAGCAATAAAACAGACCCATAAGTGCTTAGTTAGCCTAGAACAATAAGTTAAACATGTTATAAAACATTAATGGACCCCTTTGATATCTTTCGGGTTAGAGTTATTGGGCTTGCAAGCCCAATAAGCTCGGATGAGCTTCTCGAATAAGCTCAAATAAGCTCATCCGAGCTTATTTATAAGCTGCCACAGCTTATATGGCTTATTGGAGCTTAGTAAAACATATTGCCACTTGTTAGAACTTAATTGGGCTTAAAATGTAAATTTTTACAAGCTAAGGGACTAAAACTGTCAATTTGTAAACTTGAGGGTTAAAACTACCAAAACTAACTTTATAAGTCTAGGGACTGTTTTTGACATTTCTGAAACTTAAGGGGTTGTTTGGAACATGTAAGGACCTAAAGTGGAATTTGTGTAAAGTTGAAGGACTAAAGGTGTAAATGTGGAAACCTAAGGGTTTAAAATGTAAATATTATATTTTCTTAAACATAGGGATTGTTTTGTAAATATAGAAAACCTAAGGGTATTTTATGAATGAAAGTGATTTTATAAACACTTAGCGAATCGGACGAGTTATAATATTATTCGGATATTATACGAATTAAAACACGACTTAATAAATATGAATATTTATTAATAACACTTATACATATACTTGAATGTATGTAGCCGTATACCTTCCCAAGAGCCATCAAGTAAAGACAAATGCAATAAACATGTGCACCACCACACAAGTGATCACACTATATATAAACTAGCAAGATATTGTAGTTTATACATTAAGTCGTTAGCCTAAACTTGTAGACTAAGACTGGTCGTATTTACTTAGGTATGTGACGGTGATTCATTTGCCATACTTGGATATATTTATCATTCACAGAGGACTACCGACTAAGGTGAGTTCGTAGCCTCATGCTTTACAATTATTTAAATGTTTTACATCTTTGGGGTGAGAACATGCTTTGTTTTACAAATTGGACGCAAAGGTACATTTTATACAATGGTTATGTGTTTTGCCTAAGTAGCGATAACCCACTGAGCCCTTTATCATGAACTATCAATTACTAGATTGTAAGCGCGAGTGTTATAAATAGATCTATTTGGATTGACGTCCCCGTTTGGGTGAGTAGCGCTCATTGTGCCGGTTTGCCAGACAACAAACGTATACCATGTCGGATTTGGGATGTTGCGGGTTAGAACATCATTCACGGGCATTGTTGGCAATTTATTGCATTCATACATGTCGAGCTTCAGTGTCATGAGCTTAGGAAAATGTAATTACTTTTTTATGAGGTTTGCATCTGTTGCTTAATCATACACATGGAAATCTTGCTGTCCTGCAATTGATTTACATAAACCTATGAATTCACCAACTTTATCTTGACGTTTTAAGCATGTTTTTCTCAGGTCAATAAGGCACGAGGTGCCCAGATACATTGGGGGTCACTCTTCGGAGAGAGTCAATACTAAAGATTTGGGTCGTATTACATTTTGGGAACATTTGTTATAAACCAAATTCTTTACTTATATTGTTGAACAATTTGAAGCAATGAGCTTATGTAATGAACAAGTATTTTGTTAATCCAATGTATCTTTTTAAAACGACACGTTTAGTGGTCGTTCTCATATCTTGTGTTGTTGATCTATGAAGTAACGCCCTCGGATATTCAATATTCCACTGTAACTCAGATTTGGGGGTGTTACACATCCCATGTTGATTTAGCTGTTAAACAGTTTATGAAAGAATTCATTTGGTCATCTGGAATGACAGACATGATGAGACTTTTGAGTCGCTGATCTAAGTTAGCAGCCTTTCTCTTATCTCCAGTTCATTGTCCTTCTGGCTTCCTTTGATCAGCTGTTATGGGGATAAAAGGACCATTTTTAATGATATTTTCAAATTGAGGTTCAATACCAAGGATGTGGCACATGAACCTCTTTTTCCAGTTGGTGAAATTTTCCACCTTTAGTACAGGAGTGACATTTAATTAGCCACCCTTGTATTCAAGAGTCTGTGGTACTTCTACTGCTACCATTTAAGATGGATCTTGATTTTAAAATCTTTGAGCCTTTTTATATATCCTTTTAAAGGGATTTTATAAACCAGAAGGCTTTGATACCACTTGTTGGTCCCTTGCAATCTGATATAAGGTTTATCAAGTTAAACTAATCATATTTCATGGAAACGAAGTGAGTTTCAAAAAGATATATATATAAAGAATATAAAGAACAAGTTTAAAACACACAGAAGTACTTTTCAACGTATAGGTTCTTATTAGAATCAAATAAAGAATCTATGACACACCTTGCTTGCGGAATAGCAAGGTGGTTGAATGATAATTGGGGTGTTATCTCCTTCAAACTTATTCTCTAACCAAAGTTATGAGAAAAAAGAAAACAAACTATTCGACTAGAACTGAAGCTTCAGCATCAGTAGTTTCAATTCAGTTTGTTTGAGAGATAAATGAACTCTTCAATGTGTTTCACATTAATTAGAAGAGCTAGCATTTACTCTGGGAATCCCTTTCCATTTATAGGCAAAGGGATTAGGGTTTATAAGTTAACCTAGTACACGTGTCATGCATCCAATGGGCGGTTGAGAAACCATTTAATGTAGACGTGCTATAAAGTACCAGGTACAATCCTTTAAGGAAAAGTTGTTGTACTTCTATACCAACTTTAGAAGCACCTTTTCCCAAGGAGATTTATTTATTCCTTTTGACATAAAGCAATCTTTTTCCCGTCTTGTAAATCTTCTAGAAGTGAAACATTTTATTTCAACTTCTGTTAAGGAGATAGACATCGTCCAGCTTGAAATTGTCAACCAAGCTGAACGGAAGCTCTTTGCAAAGGCCTTCTTCAGTTTTTGTACCGCTGCATAAACTGAAGTGAAGATACTTCCCAATCTTCTAAGGACCCGAAGAGCTGAAGCTGAAGAAACTTCTGCGACACAAACTGAAGGACTTCAACTTGAGTAACACTTAGGGGATTTTATGTTTAAATCTACTGAAAGACTGAATGGCTCAGGAACTGCACCCAACAGTGTATACAGTTTTAGGATGATTGAGATTTATGGTAGTAGTTTTTATATGGAGAAATAGGGAAGAAATCTAAATTATTACCCCCATACGTGCTTAATATACTTCGTGTTTTGTTGCTCCTTCTAGTTCGGGTCATTATTTAGTTATTATTAAATTATTAAAAAATTCAAGTGTATGGGTGCCGTTATAAATCCCAAGTCATGTATCATTTTCAGCAGATGGCATGGCAAAAGTGTATATAAAAAATAGAAAAAAACAAAAAAAATATGTTAGAATATACGGGCTACCATCAAGCAATCGATTATGTCAAGAAAGAGTCAAGAAAAGAGAAGAAAAAGCTTGATGTAGAGTTGTGTATTATTGTCCTAGTTTTTGTCAAGTCTTGGCTTAGCAAGGCCTTTTTACATGTATTCTTGTAAATAATTAGCTTGCCACAGTAAAATTCCCCCATTATCCCTAACCCGCGTTTCCTTTACCCTACACCTAACGTTATAACCCTTTAAAAGACCTCTTTGATAGTAATTCCTAGGTGCTTATGCCAAAGCGGTGGAGGTTTTGATCCTTTATCAAGCTTATGGTAATCTATATACTATGACAGGAAGTGAGTGTTTATTTTCCCGTTTCTTATATTGTTGTAATTCACTGTTACACCGAGTGAAAGAGAGAATTCAAACACTTATATGAGGTGTTAATATATGATTTTCGTGCTTTTAATTACAAGGTTGATCCAGTGGTGCCATAAACTATCTTTATTGAGTAGGTTAAATGACCCTGACTTTGCTACTTACTAAGTAGAAAAGTTCATTTGCTTGAGGACAAACAAATACCAAGTGTAGGGGTATTTGATGAGGTGTCATTTTATACACTTTTTCGGGGTCATTTAACCTCTTAAATCATGCAAATATGCCCAAATATTATACCTAATTATTTTTTATGTTTTAGCATTTGGAGGAAAAGCACGTGACTTGGGCTCGATTCGGGAAGAAACTGGACAAAAATACAACTTTTCAAGCTTGCGACTTCTATTCTGACGCCTTCACCAAAAGTGCCCAGAAAGTGAAGTTTTTAATTAAAAGTGTGACTTCTCAGACGATGGAGATGGCGTCAGAAATTACTCCTAACGCTGTCAGGATGAACATGCGACGGCGTCAACCATTTTTGTGACGTCGTCACAATAGCCGACAAGAAGAACCCTTTAGAAGATTTGACGGGCTGACGGCGTCAGGAAACCCTAGTGACGCCATTAGAACCCAAAGTCTATATATACAACCCTTTATTTTTCATATTTTCGTGTGTAAAACGTGCGAAAACTTGGGAGAACTTTTGTAGATGATACTATAGTCGATTTTTAGGGTTTTATAACCCTTGTTTACTCATTGTTACTCCATGTTTAATTGAAGTGAATTTTATTAACCTTTTTAATCATTCAATATGTCTGTGTGTTGTTTTATTAATCGTTTTTCGCTTTCAATTAACATGCTTGGCTAAATTTAATATGTGTTTGCTTATGATTGGATGATACTTAGTTTGCAATCTCTTTTTATATTGCTTCTTGTTAGTGGTGTGAACGTTAGGCTTCATAAAACTAGCTATTTGATCTTTATATCATAGCATAGACGTCTAGGGAAACGTGATTAGGTTAAAAGGATACCCACGTTCTGGTTCTTCATATCTAGTTTTCTGTAAGGGAGGATTCCTAGTTAAGTATTTAGTGCGCGGGAATTTACTATTTGACATGAGCGATGTCTTCAGGTAACCACCGTCTAGGTTGTCACGTAGGTAGCGGACTTGACCAACCCGCTGTTGAATTAGGAGAATACTTACATATTACACTAACGAGGGTGACGAACAAGATTTAAAGAGAGCAACTAGGGAGTAGTGCATGATTAGGTGAACACGTTTGTTTAACCATACTAGTTTTCCATCAATTTACTTTTTTGCATAACTAGAATAGAATTAGGAGTAGTTTAATAGTAGTTTAATCAACCCGAGATTTTAATTTGCTTTCTAAAAAATACAAAAATAGTCTTTTTCTCAATCCTTAGACCTTAGTAACATACAATTCGAGCCTACCCAAACTATTCTCCTACAGAACGATAATAACCCCCCGAGTCTTGCCTATAGTACATTATAACGGTTAGGTACTCTGTCTAGGAGGGTTGTAAAACTTTTACGTTGCAAGCCACCGCATCATGGTCGTAAGTGGTTGAATTTATATGGTGCGTATAAGTTAGGCTCATAACTTTTTACTCTATAAGTGGTTGTTTTATAAGGTGAGTAAAAATTAAGGTCATAACTGTTTACTCTATAAGTGTTGTTTAAAAAAAATAAGCCCTATGGTATGTACTGATAAATGTTCATGATTGCTTATTTTGTGGTAATAAAATGTGGCCATGACTAACGCTTTCATCGATGCTATTAATTAAAAGAGGAAACTTAATTATTCTTTGTTTGACCGTCTAATATGTTCAGGGTATGTTTTATTTTCTATTGTTGCTTCACTTTGTTGACGTATAGAATGGGATTGAATACATAAATATAGAAAGATTCTTATATCTGTATTTGTGTTTTCAGCTACCTACTGATATTCTTACCGTGGAAATTGTGTGCACGTCATGTACATTAGTTTACACAACAAAAATCGCCTGCAACATAAGGACGCTATAATTTTGAATGCCAGTGCCAAAATTTATGTTCATTTTTGTCTTTTGTACCAACACGGTATTTGAAGTGATATGTATATATTATGGGTACAATTATTAATGGATTGTTCTATTTTTTATTTGGGATATACAAGATACGTCGACTATAATTGTAATGTTGGACTGAAGAAGGATAGAAGAAATCGACATGACGGTCTTGGATCGTGCTTGGAGGAGGATTTCGTTACAAATTTGTTGCCAAATTAAACGTATTCCTGCAATTTTATATTTGAAGTTCGTCTCCAATAAGTTCAAGGTGTCTTGCCTCAGGTAAATTTCCCCCACTAGCCTTAGATAAGGTATCCAACCATGTGTGTTCGAATTAATAAAAACGATGTGAATTTAAAAATGGGATTGGATTTTTAGACATATATTCCTAAATATAACACTTAACTAAATTCCAAGGGTTCAGTTATTGACCCAAATTTCATTTTTGGATTTAGGCTGTCTATGATGATGCGTGAGCACAAAACTATTAACAATATTTGTATGTATCATTCACAGTGCAAAAGCAACAATCTCTGTCATCTATAAACAATTCAGTTCACAAATTGCAATTCCAACATTTGCATCAAATAACATGCTGATAGTAAAAATCTAACATTTGGATCCAAATTCGAGGGACTGTTCACCAATTATTTGTTAGATATTTGAGCCAGCTTTTTAAAAAAATTACATATCTGAATACATCACTAATAAGCAAATTATAAAAAAAGTTGAACACCTACCAGTAACAAACAATATTTATACATAAATTAGGAATACCATAAAGGTAAAATGAGAAAGTTTGCATCTATACCAGACTGTTCAACGCTAAATTAGAAATTATGTTTATACCTAAGGATAATAAAGGGGCATGAGGAAGAGGAGGAAGTTCGGGCGAATGTTAGTTTAGTGGGAAGCAGAATTAGCGTCACACTGTGCAGCATGAAACTTAGTGTTTCTCAGTCTAAAAGTGTATTGTTATCACGTTATAAGGCATTGTTCGATTTTCCACGTAAGATTGCTTTTGTAAATGTTTGAATGGACATTGTGGATTGTTGTTTTGTGTTGTAGACTTGTCTATATTTTCTTTTGTTATATTATATGACTGTATATATATTAGCGTATATATAAACGATATTATATATACGTAATATATATATATATATATAATAAATAAATATATAATAATATTATATATATAAATATATAATATTATATATAAATATATAGACATACGTACATATATATACACATACGTACATATATATACACATACGTACATTGTTAGTCTTATAATAATATCCTTTCACAACTAATAATCAAACCCCAAATAAGCCCTATATCAGGCCACGGCTATAAAAATAAAAAAAAGGTAAATAAGAAAACTAGAAGTTAGATCAAGAGAGAAAGTGGTGATTACAAGTGACAATACAACCAACACCCTCTCTATTGTGGAGAGGGTTCCTTTTTATAACCCAAGCCTTCTAGTTAGACCGTATGAGCTTTCCACTTGGTTAGGCCTTGTCAAAATCGTGGGCTTTGAAGCCCAAACACGGACAATATTAGATTACAATCCAAGCCCGTTGAACCCGACTAGCCTATTACAATACAAGACCTAGTTTGACTTTATAAGACCGATAACATTCTTGTTTGACTTAATATAATTAAGGCTAACAATCTCCCCCAATGTTGAGGTCTCTTTCTTCAAACTCCTCCGTACCACCGATGACATTCTTGTAGGAGTTTGCTTTGTTTTATCATTGTCTCCCCTGACATTGAAGATATGACTTTTGACGTTTATGCTTTGCCTTGTTTTGGTCTTGTCTTGTTTGTAATGGCTTTATTCATTCATGCTTTGTGATCTTGATCTTGAGCCTTTATCTTTTTGACTTTGAGTTCTTGAGATTGTTATCTTGCATCATCTCCTTGACTTGAATCATCTTGATTTGACTTCCTTGATCATCTTGTGCTCTTGACCAACATGCTCATACTTGTTACATTCTTGTTTGACATATATGATTATAAGTCTAACAATCTTCCCCAAATAGACTATTCTTTATTTGACTTTGAGGCTCTTTGATGGTTGGGAAGTTTAGAAACAACATTCTTGATGTTGAATGATTGACTTTGAAAGCGCTTGAGTATGAGCATGTGGTTTATGAATCCGACTTCGCTGGAATAAGGCTGCAACACCGTCGTCTAAACCTGAAATAAGACAAAAAAAGTTATCAATAAAAAGATGAATAACTTTGTCCTTTATCTTGAGTTACGGTTTTGCATTAACCTCCGGATTCCTATTTATAGACATAAATACTATACCTGTGATCAGGTAGATTCAAAGAATCTCCTTGACAGGGTTTCCAGCTCAAAGCGTAGGATCTTCTAACACAGATGTATTAGATTCACCATGCTTGCTAGTTCTCATTACCAGAACGTCTCAAAGCAGACAACACGGTAAGAGTGAATCAGATAGTTACTATCTTTCTGATTTAGTCATCAATTCATTTACTGGACCAAAATTGATATCCAGTTATCACAAGCTTGATTCATATAGAATCTTGCAAGTCACCTACCAAGAGCTTGTTTGATGTTGGCTCAAGCAGGATTTCCATCTTCACTGTGAATACTTAAGTATCACTCGGATGTTCTGGCAAGATCTCAAGGATAATGCCGTAACTCTTTATACAACTTGTGAACTTTATGGTGTTCAACAAGTGTATTTTGACATTGTGTCCTACTAGGATTTATAACCTATATCTCTTCTGGCTCGAAAACTCGAATTGTGCACTTTTTGGTTTAAATCGAGGCTAAGCAGACTGCCACCTATTCAATATTAACAATCTCAAGAGTGAGATGTCAATAGATAACGTGTGTATCTCCGTGACAAATGAGACAAGTTTCTTTTGAGAGAAACTCAAATGGCTGGGAAGGGTTGTGCATTGCATCACTGGGTCCATGAGTCTTTAATATCAACAATCATCTTTGTGATTTTGATAGATTATGTATTGACCCGGTTTCTGCCTAAGGTATAAGGAGGGCTGCTTTGTTTTCACCCTTTATCCATATATTTCTTTTTAATTATTCAACCCCTTCAATGCTTACCAAGACGTCATTACTAACACCTTGTTATGATTGTTTCAGTGTTAGCTCAATCTTAGTCGGTGCGCGAGAGAACGAGTATAATACACATTCTTCTCCATTCAAACCTAAGGACTTGCTATTTTCTAACTAGGGAGTGTCCCTTGGGTAATCGCATCCTGGTTCTGGTTGGATCGTAAACTTATACCTTACCTAACCACCTTTATGACTTCTAATCATTGTAAATTTTAAATAGTTGTTGGGTATGAAGATCGAACCCATAAAAACCACTTTCTGAAATGTTATTTCAAAATACTAATCCCCCTACACATGTGCTCTCCGAGATGTGCGAAAATTGTTTGGCAAATGAAGGAAAGAGTTGCACTTAGAGTCTGTAAAGATCACATTCCTTCATATCATATTTTAATTACAATTTCTCCTCCTTAATTAAATAATAAAACACTTAGTATTTGAATACCAATTGATTAAAATTTGACATGAAAAATTCCATGGGGAGAAAAATTATACCACGATATTGCATGAATTCATTTTCCAGATTGCTCCCCTTCAACAGTATATGTGGGATACCAATATTTATTAAAACTTGACATTGGAATGAAAAATTGATATGACACCACAAAATGTTAAAGACGGAGTGAGATGCCTTAGTAGGAAACAATGTATATATTATTAATTGACATGTAAGTTTCCACATTTTATTTCACAAAATTTGTTGGATACATAAAATTGACATTTATGAAATGTACCCAACACATTAAAAAGGCTTTGTTGTAAAAGCTCCCCCTCAGAAATTGATTCACATAAAATGACATTCTACGTACTATAATTCTTTGAAAATTATTCGAGGAAGGGAGTGTTGAACACACAATTTTAAAACAAATATCCAATTTTATGGAAAAAATACACAAATATATTGTTAGAAAATTTTGACATTGAAAGTTCCTTTTGAAAAATTGTGTTCACGATTTAAACAAAAAACAACATTATAGAAGACTTCATCTTCTATTTTTAGAGTAAGCGAACAGAAGCATAACCACTTCCCAATAACATTTGAGACCGATTATGTTACTGAAATGTACAAAACGTCATAGAGAAAAATTAAGAAATGATCATCTTTGAAAGCATTTTGAAAACTCTTGCTCGGAACTTCATTTCCAAAACAGCGCCCGTGTCGATGTTAATCAACATTTCTAGTACTAAATTTATTCGATTCCTAAGAGACATGTCGAGAAGATTTCTTTTTGGAATTTTTGAAAATATTCTGATTTTATATTTGTTTTCTAGGTTTTATAATTTTCAATTTTCTTTGTTGGTTTTATATTTTTGAATTTCTTTTTCAAGAATTTTTATAATAAAAAAATAATGACAGAATAAAATATTTACAATCGAAGTTTTCCATTAGCAGTGACAGTTGTTAGCAGAGTTGAAGTGGAATGAAGTTTTGAACAGGTTGTTGTTGACGTTTATTTGATGCATCAGTAGTAGTGACAGCGGAAGACTTTAAAACAACTTGATTTTCTCCATTGAAATATTCGTCGAACAAAGGACCGAATAGCAAATCCAGCTCATTTGACGTTGTTACTGTCTCAGCTGCTTGATGAACTTCTGTTGACATTGTGGTGCGAGGCTTGAACCCGTTTTTGTCAAACGTCATTTGACATTGAGGTTCGAGGCTTGATCTGTTGTAATCAAACGTCATTTTTTCTGTATCATCATCTGTGAATCCATGTTGACAATGGTTTCTGAGATATCAGCTTTTTCAGCAACCATACTCTGAGATTTTCCTTGTTGACATTACATAAGGTACCTGCACTTAAATCAAGACTTTGTTCCTTCTAAACATTGATTGATGTACCTGCACTTACATCCAGAGTTTGTTTGCATTCATGAATATTAAGGATATCTACATTTGAACCATGTGGGGGTTCAATGTCAAACCTGCTTGTTGCAAAGATTCGAATAACTTTCCTGTAGGAATCCTCCCAAAGACCAACATATTTGAAAATTCTAACCTGGTGGGTTCCAACCTAAATCCAATCTAGGAGATGTATTCTCATACACAACGAAAGTCTTATTAGGAGAAAACCTATGTCCTGTAAAGATCTGCCTACCAGATTTCTGAGTATGATTCTTTTGATCTACGGGTTTGTTACTGTCTCTGATCTTATGAGATTGAATCTTAGCACGTGAATTTACTTCCTTCAGGAGTTTTGTTATACAAGCATCATGATTTGCATTAAAGACACACTTATGACATTTGGAATCTGAGAAAGAACTAGGACTCTTAGAGTGATCTGCTTTGGGCAGAGCCGTTATCGTAACACGACTACTCTTAGATACAAGCAAACTCCTAGATGTTTGATTGTTGCTTCTAGGTTTTGGTTTGCCATCATCAGCAGTGGCTGAAATTCTAGCAGAAGTAGTCACACTAGTTGTTGAGTTCCTATCTCTTTCTTGTATCTTTTTTCTTAGCTACATCTAGATTGTGATTATGAACCATGTCTTTGAACATAAATCTTGGCATGTTTCTTAGAACTAGTCCTAATGACTAGAAATGCCAATCATGTGATCAGTTTTGCAAAGGCGGATTCTATTTTCCTTATGCAAATAATGGTTGAGTGACTGTTTTGACAATTCAACATCAACTTGGGAGACAAACCTTGTTATTTTGACATTTTATCCCTTTCAATTTAAACGCCATATTCGGTTGTCAAAACAAACTGAATGGTCTTAGTGGCGATGGTAAAACCGGTTTCCTCAAAACGGTGATTTACAATACTTAGTATCAATACTATGTTCCTTTAACTTCCATAAGTTATTTATTAAAGCAGCAATTGCAAAACCTTTCCTTAACGAGCCTTTTAATTCAGCATTATTAGCAAGCAAAGATGTTGTCTGTTCTGTAGTCTTAGATCTCATAATTTTAATAGAATCATACAAATCTTTGTAATGATGTTTCAAAGTCTCATTTTCCTTACGTAATTTAGCCACACTATGTTCTAATTCGATGTTCATTGTTTCAAGTACATCAATTTCCTTTTCAATCTGGCTTTATTTAATTGTTTCATTCAAAATTTGACCATGTGCCCCTGATTTTAAAAGCTTGATTTTGATAGTTAAGTCGAGAGCAATACAAATGCTTCCATACTTGAAAAATCTTTGAAATTGGGCAACAATCTTTTGAGTTAAATATTCTCATCTCATAAGACTCGAGTGATTGTTTTTAGTATTCAAACCTCCCGCAACCCAACTATTCCTCCTCAATCCCTCTGGGTGATTCACACACACACACACACGATGAGACGCCGAGAGACGCGCGTTTTCAGATTACTAAACCATGATGCAGCGCGCGCTCGGCGCGCGAGAGCTCTGCCACAACTCAGTTTCTTCTCTTCTCAATAGACTCATATGCTGTTGTACGATAGCAAAGATATTACATCTAAGTGCAATTGTACCATAGCCATTGGCTCTTTCGTCATATATGGGTCTGATATCTCTACAATCACCACATCGTATCATGTCCTTGAACTGTTGTTGTCATCTTGCACTGTTGTGAGTCCTGTCCTAATGCTTCTGTGTCAACCAAATCACATTCAAGTTTGACCGTATCAATCTTACTCTCTTGCGTCGGCTACTGTCTTTTATTCACCCGACCCTTCTTTCATACTGTCTTGATGACGGTTTCTTTCAGCACCAGAACTTCTACATTACCCGGTTGGAGTAGTTGTATCTCTGAAGTGTTGAACTTGATTCCCAGTTGTATTCGACAAAGTATGTGTCTGTCATTTAACTGTCATAATCCAATGTAAACTTTGAATCGATGAACTTCTGGAACTGGTTGTTTACCACCCAAAAGACTATCATAGATCTATCTTCTTAAAATTCATCTTGTCAAGTTGCTTTTGTAAGTTGATCTAGGGTTGAGGAAGCATTGTTTCTTAGGTAAAGTATCAACATCTTGACCAAAGAGTGACATGAATTCCCGTTTGAATCCATGTTCGATGCGAGTGCCTTTTAAGTCATCTTTTGAAAGAACTTGAAGGTGTGAATGAAGAGATCAAAAATATGCCATGCATCTTTCTTTTGCTTTTGACATCTTGTATTTGGATTTGCATCACATCTTTTGGTTTCAAATTTAACTGCAGCATTCCTTTACAATTTGCTGAGCAGTCTCTGAATACTTTTCGTCATTCTCAAACAATGTTATGTATGACAACTAAAAATCCCGAATTCAAGAATCAACAGTCAATGCTGGAATAGATTTGAATGATTCTTCTTGTGTTTGCATCCAACTCTTTATTGTTTCACAATTGTAGAGTTCGTTGTTGATTGAAGAATAACTCAAGCAATGTATATCCGAGGAATCCATGTTTAAAGATCATTGCAATCGAAAAATGATTGAGCATCATATCGTGTATAATTCTGCATACGCGCTTTGATTTCTGAACTGAAAGCATTTTCAAACGTTGTTTTGAGTTTTGTCAAAGTAGTCTTGCAATCAGTCTGAGAAATTATTTCTTTGGTAAGATGATTTTCTAGTAAATCCAAGTATTGAGAGAATGTTCTCTTGAAGATATGCATGTTAACAAAATCTTGTAATGTTTCGATGAGAAACTTGAGTTTGTGACTGAATGCTCGATGAGAGAGGGACGTAAAAAGAGCTGTTCATGGGCATATTAATTCACGAAAGTTGTGTCCTTCTCTTAAACTTTAAAAGTTGAACACGAAGAAACGGTGTGATTCTGAAGACACTGATGATTTGAATTCGCAAATTGGTATTAGACATTTGATAAAGTTTGTGAATGGGATTATCGGATCTTAAGTGTATGAAGTGTTGATTGTATTGTGTGAGAGAGATGCAATTAACTCCACGGATTTTACAACTCTATGATTACAACCGAGAATGAAAAAAATTTATCTTGTCGGGATTTAATAACAAAATCAAATAGAAAAACCATGAAATAAAATTAAACATATTTTCGCTTGTTGGATTGCATTTTTCGTCATTGAAAAATTAAGTTGCATGTTTCGCTTGAAAAAACAGTACAATTTTTCCGCATATAGAAAATTGCACATTTCGCTTGACAATTCAAAACATATTTCGCTTGAAAAATCTAAACATATTTCGCTTGTCCATAACATATTTCGCTTGTCCATAACATATTTCGCTTGACAGTTTAACATGTTTCGCTTCGACCATTAACCTGCATATTTCGCTTGTCTTCTAACTTATTCGGTTTAAACAACTAACTTTGCATATTTTCGCTTAGAAACAGTCAACATGTATCCGCTTCACTATTAATCCTGCATAATTTGCTGTTGTCTCTAACTTATTTCGCTTAACAACAACTGCATATTTTACTTAACATTCAACATATTTCGCTTCTCATTTTTTAACATATTTCGCTTCGAGTTAAACCTGCATGTTTCGCTTGGATATCAAACGTACATATTCCGCTTGAAATTACACCTGCATATTTCGCTTAAATATCAAACGTACATGTTTCGCTTAACCTATGACATATTCCGCTTGCAGTCACTTTCTAGTGAAGACCACTTACACTAACAAACAACTTGTCCTTGTGTTGTGAAGCAAAAAATATGGATCTTTGTCCCTTAATCCCAACCGGTTTGGGACCATAAAGTGGATAAGGAAAACCATAAATAAGCCGAAATAAGCTTGTAAAAAAAACTTGAATAAGCTCGAAATAAGCTAGGAATGAGCTCGAAAATTTGCAACAAAAGTTAAGAAAACTAAGAACCTAGTTTGAAGAACAAACAAAGAAGAAAACGTGACTCTTGTGACACTTCCGAATCACACAAGAAAACACCACGTCGAGAGAAAAGAAGAAGAAAAATAAGCCGATTGTAATAAGCTTATAAAAAACGATCTTTGAGCTTATCTAAGACATGGAATGACTACACAAGAAACATTTGAACTAGTATAGCAAAAAGGAGATAAGCAAAACAAACCAATAAGCCCTCAAGAAAAATGAGACGTGAGCTTATTGATAAAATAAGCCACGAAAGAGCTTATTAAACCACATATATATATAAATAATAATAATATATATATACGTATAAATAATACATACGTATATATAATACATTACGTAAATATATACATACGTATATATATACATAACGTAAATATATAGCATACGTAAATAAATAAGTATATATATATATATATATCATAGAATACATATACACACATATAATATATATTTATATACACACCACATAACCAAAGAACACTCATATATATCTATATAATTTATAGTACATACACACACGAAACACACACATATATATAATATATCTATATATATATAGAATAATTAATATATGTATATATATATGTATATATATATGTATATATAAATGTATATACAACAATACATATGTATACAAACATACCTAGTATACATACATACATATGTATATATAATATATACATGACATATATATACAATATAAACATATGTGTGTGAATATAAATATATATATATATATATATAATAAAATATATAATAATATATATATATATATATACATATATATACATATACATATATATACATATACATATATATACATATACATATATATACATATATATATATATATGTATATATATATATATATATGTATATATATATGTATATATATATATATATGTATGTATATATATTATGTATATATATATATGTATACATATATATATATGTATATATATATATATATACATATATATGTATATACATATATATGTATACACACACACACACACATATATATATATATATATATACACATACATACATATACATACATACATATACATACATACATATATATACATACATATATATATATATATATACATATATATATATATATACATATATATATATATTTATATATATATATGAGTTAATGTTTAATGCGGTTTAATTGTTCTCCGGGATTGCAACGATATCAAGATGTCATAAGAGTTCTTCGTTGAAGATCCAGGTATGATACCGCCACCTTCTTTAACTAACGATAAAAGGAAGGTTATCGAAGAGATAAGTGGCGAGACGGACGAGAAGAAGGTAACAAAAAATAATCGAGTTTTCAAACTAGGTGTATGGAAAAAAGATATGCCGACTTCTTGCGTCCCAACGACCTTGCAACTTTCTTATATCGTGGTTTTTGAAGTCAAAAATCGTGTCCGGCGTATGTTATATTCCTTTGGAGTTTGAAAGTAAAATTCAAGGGGGATGATTGGAGAGGATTTGCGAGGCAAAAAATATGAAAA
>BQNB010099678.1:12853-24872 GCA_026074375.1 Tanacetum coccineum | reverse complement strand
GCTGGATAGAGTTGTTTAGTGATTATGACTGTGAAATTCGCTACCATCCTGGTAAGGCGAATGTGGTGGCTGATGCCTTAAGTAGGAAAGAAAGAGTAAAGCCTAAGAGAGTTAGAGCTATGAATATGACCCTTCAGTCAAGTATCAAGGATAGGATACTGACAGCTCAGAAGGAGGCTGTGGATGACTTTGCAGGGTTGTAGAAAGGTTTGGATGAGATGATAGAATAGAGAAGCGATGGAACCTTGTACTACCTGGATCGAATATGGGTACCTTTGAAGGGTGAGGTGATAATGGATGAAGCCCATAGGTCAAAGTACTATGTACACCCATGTGTTAACAAGATGTATTATGATTTGAGAGATAGGTATTGGTGGCCTAGAATGAAAAAGGATATAGTTGAGTATGTTAGTAAGTGTTTGACTTGTTTGAAGGTTAAGGCTGAGCATCAAAGGCCATCTGGCTTGCTCCAACAGCCTGAGATTCTCGTATGGAAATAGGAAGGAATAGCTATGGATTTTGTGACTAAGTTGCCTAGGACTAGTAGGGGGCATGACATAATCTGGGTCATTATGGACTGATTGACCAAGTCTGCTCATTTTATACCTATGCATGATGATTATAAGATGGAAAGGTTGGCTAGATTGTATTTAAATGAGATAGTTGCTAGACATGGTGTGCCGATCTCGATTATATTAGATCATGATAGTCGTTTTACATTAAGGTTTTGGAAGTCAATGCAAGAGGCATTAGTAACCCGTTTAGATATGAGTACGGCTTATCACCCTCAGACCGATGGTCAGAGTGAGCGTACTATTCAGACTTTGGAATACATGCTTAGAGCGTGCGTCCTAGACTTCAGGGGAAGTTAGGATGTTCATCTTCCGTTGGTTGAGTTTTCGTATAACAATAGTTATCATGTTAGTGTGAGATATGCTTCGTTTGAGGCATTGTATGGTAGAAAGTGTCGTTCGCCAATTATGTAGGCTGAGGTTGGAGAAGGTCAGTTGATAGGACCTGAGTTAGTGCAAGAGACTACTGAGAAGATCTCGCATATTAAGGATAGACTTAAGGCTGCGCGTGATCGTTAGAAAAGTTATGCTGATAAAAGGAGGAAGCCTCTAGAGTTTAGTGTAGGTGACTATGTCTTGCTCAAAGTGTCGCCTTGGAAAGGTGTGGTACGCTTTGGGAAGAAAGGGAAGTTAGCACCTAGGTTTGTTGGACCATTTGAGATTGTTAAGAAAGTAGGCCCTGTGGCCTATCAGTTAGATTTGCCTGAGGAGTTGAATGATGTTCATGACACGTTCCACGTGTCGAACCTTAAAAAGTGTCTAGCTGATCCAACACTGCAAGTGCCTTTGGATGAGATTCGAGTTGATGCTAAGTTGAATTTTGTGGAAGAGCCTGTGGAAATTTTAGAAAGAGAGTTTAAGAAGTTGAAGCGTAGTAGGATTGCCATCGTCAAGGTTCGGTGGAATTCGAAACGTGGTCCTGAATTCACGTGGGAACGTGAAGATCAGATGAAATTGAAGTATCCGCTTTTGTTTAGTGATGTTAGTGGTTGAATTTCGGGGACGAAATTCTTTTAAGGGGGGTAGAATGTAACCTTTGCCCTTTTTGTGTTCTGAATATTTCATTTATAGTCCTTTGACTATTTGACTTTTGTCAGTTTATTCAGATTTGGTACCGTGTTGACGGTGATGATTTTTGTGAGAATTATGAAGAATTGAGGTTTATTGTGATTAATAATCCCTTTTGGAAGGTATTATTGTGTTAATTGTATTCCGGGTGGTTTGATCCGTGAATTCGTGAGAAATGCCGAAAAACGAGTCTGACACGTCCTAAATTAATGGTTTACATCAAGCCAAGTAAGGACCCTAATTAAAAGAATAATTATGTTACTTTAGAATTGTGTATTTTTTATTAGTCCACGTAAAAGGGGTTAGTTTCGCAATAAAGTACATTTGGACACAAACCCCTGGAAATTACCTAGACTTACCTAGGACTCAAATCTAATACCACTTTTACCACCTTAACCTAAAAATAAATCAATTTTGTGTACATAAACCACAAGGGGGCCGGTTATACACTAGGTACACATAAACCAACTAGAAATCTTCATTCTTGATCTTTAAGTACATGTACATCCCCTTGGTAATTAATATGTGTCCTAATGGTCTCCTAAAGGGCTAATACACAATGGATAATGACTTGCTTGACTCCCTTGCCTTGTTTAGCCGTGGCAATACACACTCACACTACACAAATCTATAAGATTTGCTAGCTAAGCCAAACCTTGTACAAATATTTAGTCATTAAGAGTGGTACTTGAGTGGTTTAGCATAAAACCATGTGTGGCTAACTAGAAAATCGCTAAACCACTTCCTAGGGCACGATTTGGTTTTGTTTAGGACTAAGAAGAGTTAACTAGCTTCCTTGCCTATAAATACTCTCATAATCTCACTATTTTGCACTCTTGCAAACTCACATACACCTTAAACTCTCTCACACAACAAAACATATATTATTTCTTTGTGTTCGAGTCTCAAACCGCCAACAAACATCCACAAGGGGGTATACGAGCTAAGGACTAGCACACTACACGTCCACTTCTCCATCTTGGAGCTATAGGACCCTTGTAAGTCTCTCGCAATACTTTACACATCATAGTTAAATTGTCTTTTGATTTCTAGACTCATGTCGCGATGCATATGAAGTGTACGTACCTATATATGTACACGTTATACTCGTGTGGTGCAAGAAACTAATAAGGTGCATGTACCAAGTGATTTAACACGACAAGGACTTAAATGTTTTATCTAATACGTAAGCTTGGTCTCCAACATGAACAACATACCCTATACACGATTTTAAAGAAAGCTACACGTGAACACTTTGAATACACGCGACACTAGGACTTAGTAACGAATATACAAGTTGCACGAACACTTGCATGTAGAACCCGACGCGTGCACAAGTTAAATACATGACATTTTGTCACTAGGGCCTTCGAAACTTATGTAAAGAACAAGGAGGAACAATGGGTAGCGTTGGGCTTGCGAAACCTACGAGCACACACGGTTTGGGCCTAATAGCCCATGTCCGAACCCCAACAGGCCCAACAGTGGAGACCACGGCTTATCAATAAGCTCATTCGAGCTTATTAAGGAATTAGGGACTTATTTAGTTCGTAGATAATAAGCATACAAAGAAAGAAAACCTTAACGGGCCAAGACGAGCCATTTATATCCAAACGGGCCCAATAAGTCATCTAGGCGGGCCCACAGCTTATTAATAAGCTCACTCGGGCTTATTAAGAGACCTACATGCTTATTGACCCTCATGGACCTTAACATGCTTTAGAAAAGCTAGCCGAACCCTAAATGGGCTTAACGGCCCATTACCGTGACTAACGAAGGCCTATAAGCCACAAATAAGCTTTGGCGGCTTATTTGTGAGCTTAGACAGCTTATAGGAATTGTAATAAGCCTAGACAAGCTAACGGACCCGAAAGAATTAAGCCCGAACCCTTAAAACCCTTATCGGGCCTTAACAGGCCCAAGCCGGCCCAATAAGAGTGCTTATTAGCTTATTAGCTTATTTTGAATAAGCTGAAAAAGAAAACAGATTATGTGGGCTTAATATAAATTGAAAATGAACTAGTAAAGCCTATAAACCCTAAAGGGTGTTTGTCGAGTGAACTATTGGGCTTTCGGGCCCAATAAGCTCAAAATAAGCTACAATAAGCTCCCCGAGCTTATTTACAGCTTATCAGGCCCCACTGAGCTTATTGAGAACCTTTTGAACTTATTAAAATCATTTTGGACCTTTAAAACGCTAAACGGACCTTAACGGGCCCAATGAGGCCCGTTAAGCCAAAAATAAGCTCGATAAGCTTATTAATAAGCCAAACCGAATATTGTAGCTTAAATAAGCTTAACAAAGGCCTTAGTACTTTTTAAAACTAAAACGGACCTTTAGAACACTTAATGGACCTTAATGGGCCCGATAAGGCCCATTAAGCCATAATAAGCTCGTTAGAGCTTATTTATAAGCTATGACGGCTTATATGGTTTATTTTGACAAAATTTAACATGATGCCACTTGTTGACATTTAATTGGAGTGAAAATGCAATTTTTACAAAGTCGGAGGACTAAAAGTGTAAATTTACAAACTATAGGGTAAAAACTGTCAATTATTAAAGTTGACAAGTCCAGGGACTGTTTTTGTCAATTCTGAAAACTTAGGGGCTGACTCAAACTTATAAGGACCAAAAAATGTAAACTGGTAAAGTTTAGGGACTAAAAGTGTAATTTATGAAACATGGGGGTTTAAATGTAAATAAAGGATATTTATAAACCCAGGGGCTGTTTTGTATTTATAGGAAACTTAAGGGTATATTTGTGAAACAAAAGTGAATAAATAAAACACTTAACGAATCGGTCGAACATTAAGATATTCGGACATTAAACGGGTTTAATTAACGACTTAATAAATAAGTATATTTATTAACAATGATTTCGCGTTTCTCGAGAACCATAGATATTGTAAATACAATAACCATGTGCACCACCACACAAGTGATAACAGTATATATAAACTTAAAATGGAATTTAGTTTATACAATGAGTCGTTAGCTTAAATGTGTAGACTAAGACTTGACCGTATTTACTTAGGTACTTGACGGTGTGATTCATTGCTTACTGGGATATTTATTATCATTCAGAGAACTACCTGCTAAGGTGAGTTCATAGCCCCATGTTTTACAATTATTTAAATGATTTACATCCTTGGGGTGAGAACATGCTTTGTTTTACAAATTGGACGCAAGTGTACATTTTATACAATGATTACGTGTTTGTCTAAGTAGCGATAACCCACTGAGCCCTTTATCATGAACTGTCAATTACTGGATTGTGAGCGCGAATGTTATAGATAGATCTATTTGGGATTGACAATCCCTGTTCGGTTGATTAGCTATCACTAGGAACGAAAGTATACCATGTCGGATTTGGGGATGTTTCGGGTTAAAACATCATTCACGGGCATTTCATTGGCAATATATTGCATTCATACATGTCGAGCTTCAGTGTCATGAGCTTAGGAAAACGTAATTACTTTTTATGATGTTTGCATGTGTTGCTTAATCATACACTTGGAAATCTTGCGGTCCTGCTAATGATTTACACAAACCTATGAATTCACCAACTTTATGTTGACATTTTAAGCATGTTTTTCAGGTCAATAAGGCACGAGGTGCGATGATACATTGGAAGTCAATAATTGAAGAGTCAACACTTAAGATTTGGGGTCTTATTACATTTTGGGGAAAATTGTTATAAACCAGAATCTTTGTTGATATTGTTGAACAATTTGAAGCCATGGGCTTATGTAACAAACAAGTATTTTGTTAATCCAATGTATCTTTTTCAAACGACACGTTTAGTAGTCGTTCTCAGATCTTGTGCTATTGATCCATAAAGTAACGCCCTCGGATATTCAACATTCCGCTGCGTGCTCAGATTTGAGGGTGTTACATATTTTAGGGACAACTGTTATAAACCGAAATCTTTATTTATATTGTTGAACAATTTGAAGCCATGGGCTTATGTAACAAACAAGTATTTTGTTAATCCAATGTATCTTTTTCAAATGACACGTTTAGTAGTCGTTCTCAGATCTTGTGCTATTGATCCATAAAGTAACGCCCTCGGATATTCAACATTCCTCTGCGTACTCAGATTTGAGGGTGTTACAGATTGGTATCAGAGCCAAGGTTATAGAGAACCAGGTCAAAAGTTTTGTCTGGACTATAACCATTTTCAAACACTGTTTTCACAAATGGGATTTGCGAGGGACATACATGCATTACTTGTTTACATCTAGCACATACATGCTTACATGGCATGCATTGTTTTAGCATTAGTAGGGTACTAAGTGCTTACATGATTGATATACGTGTATATAAATGATATTACGTATATTAATATAAGACTTTTATAGTTAAAGCTTATAGACATATCATACCGATCTTTCCTATAAGTAATACTTATATAGGTTATTTTGCTTTTTGCAGTAATCATGTCTTCTGTGACATCTGTTGTTACCTACACTTCTGTTTACACCGACTCTGAGCCCGACAGAGCCTTCTGGGGAGCCGATGATGAGGAGGTATCTGAGGGAGGTATTCCACGGGTCATCCTATTAGGATACGACGGACTCCCGATACAGCCAGTAGCCCCACCATCACCGGATTACATACCAGGCCCAGAGGATCCACAGACACCACCAGTTCCTCATGACGAGGATGAGCGTGAGCCTATGTTTGTACAAGCACATGATCATGACTACGTGCCAGAGCCTATATACCCTGAGTATATAACATTGGAGGATGACCATGAGTTCTTAGCTAAGGAGCAGCCATTAGCTAAGAAGGATCCAGAGGAGTACGAGGATGATGAGACAGAGGATGGTCCGGTTGACTATCCTATGGACGGGGGAGATGATGGAGATGATGATGACGACGATTCATCTGGAGATGACGCCAGAGACGAGGATGAGGACGAGGAGGATGATGAGGAGGAGGAGGAGGAGGAGGAGCACCTGCTGATGGGCCTGTTTTCCCACCTGAGGGAACAGAGCCTATTATACCACCACCCTCCACTGACATTACTGTTGGGGCTAGGATTACTGTCCGACCCCAAGCTTCCATAACCCTTCCATCAGAGGTAGAAGTTTTTGTAAGCCTTTAAAGGCATCTAGTTTTTAGTAGTTTTTCAGCTTATTGTATTAATAGTTTAGCTTATTTTCAAAGTCTTGTAACTTCTTTTATAAATTAATGAAATTTTAAGTTTTAGCTTAAAATCTGTTTTCTTTAAATTTGTGTTCAAAAGTTATCAAAAGTGTTTTATAAGATCTCATAAGCTCATTTGTACTTGTTATAAGTTGTTCACTCAAGTTTTATAAACTTTTACATAGTTCATAGTGTAGCATCCACTCAGGCTCTCATTGATGCAGTTACTGCCGCATTACCATCACCACCACTACCACCCTCTCTATACATACCACCACCTGTTGACCGTAGGGATGATATCCCCGAGTCTGAGCAACCTCCCCGCAAGAGGTTGTATTTGTCCACTATAGGCTCCAGATATGAGATCGGAGAGAGTTCTACTGCTAGACCTACCAGAGGTCGGGGGATAGATTATGGATTTGTTAGCACGGTAGATGCTGAAGAGAGGCGACAGGGGATTAGAGATGTTGGGTACGGGATTAGGGATACTTGGGTAGATCCAGCAGAGGCAGTTCCAGAGATATCACCTATGACCGTGGGAGAGGTCAACACTAGGGTCATAGATCTTGCTGAGCTCCATGAGCGGGATACATAGGACTTGTATGCTCTACTAGAGGATGCTCAGGATAGTAGGTCTCGTATATCACAGCGAGCCGATATGGACTCGCAGCGGGTCGATTTACTTATGGGGGATAGGATGACTCTCCAGGAGACAGTATGGATAGTGGAGGAGGAAGCCCATGCTTCCCGAGAGGCTTGGGCTCACTCGATAGAATTGAGTCAAGCGACTCATCAGGAGCTTTAGACCCATCGTGATCATGTGTATGCACATGAGACCTATCTCCAGGCACACCAGACACAGATACAGCTGCAGAGTACTCTCATTCAGACACAACATCAGGTACATGAGACTCGCTTTCAGATTGCAACTGCTGAGGTTAGCAGCGTTCGAGAGGACTAATCGTAGACGCCAGACCTTATGGTAGAGACTCTCTGAGTCATCAGAGATATGAGGCGAGAGATGAGCGACATGCAGGCTGAGTTGTTAGCACTACGAGAGCAGCAGAGGAGAGCTAGACAGCCAGGACCAGAGGCTAGATTTCAGATCACTCTAAAGTTGGCTTCTGGGACGCAGACAGTCACATCTAGGGATTTATATTCTTGTTTCTTGCTAGGTCATTGTACAGGCATGTTAAGTATTAGGGGTTTTCCCCGCTAGCATAGCCTTAGATATTTTGTATTGTATTATGTGTACTCCGACAACTATTTCATGTAAAATTTTCAAAGTTATGAATGAAATGGATGTGTTACTTTGTACTATATACCTCTCTTGTGTTGATTATCTCACCTATATATTATTATATTCTGTCATATAACCTCATGTTTTGTCTTTTGTGATCTAGACAAATCATGGCACCTACAACCAAAAGAGGACCAAATACCCCTGTTAACAAACGGGGGACACCAACCAAAAAACTGACTCTAGAAATCCATCCAAGCAATGATCGACCAAGCTCTCTTGCGAAACTCCACCAATGGGGATGGAAGCCACAGTTCGCACGGGGATAACCGAAGGAACGTGCAAACTGCGCGCCCTTGTTTTTACGCTGAGGGGGGGAGACGAGGTTGACTTCATGAAGTGTCAACCATTGAATTCTTGGTGAATGAAGGGCGTGGTCGGTTTAACTCGGTGGATTGAAAAGATGGAGTCAGTTTTTAATATCAGTGGTTGTGCTATTGAGAATCAAGTAAAGTTTGCTACCTGCACTCTGTTAGGTGCTGCTTTGACTTGGTGGAATGGTCAGATAAGAACCTTAGGCCCAGAGGCATATGCAATGACTTGGGAAGTACTCAAGAAAAAGGTGACAGACAAGTATTGTCCGCAGGGTGAAATCAAGAAATTAGAGATCGAGCTATGAAACCTAAAGGTCAAGGGAAACGATGTTCCAGCATACACTGAACGGGTTTTTTTTCCATAGAAGTTAACACTGATATGTACACAAAGTTTGTTGTCATATCGAAACCGAGATGGTTGACAAGTACATCAGTAGACTTCCTGAATAACATATTATGGAACGTCAGTCTGCCTAGGACCATTAGACGTTGGTGAGACTATTGGTTGGCTATTGACTGATGGATCAGAAACTCCGCACCTACGCGGAAAGGCAATCTGACAACAAGAGGAAGGCTGACGATTCATCCAGAAACAACCATGGTCACCAACAGCAACCCTTCAAGAGGCAGAATGTCGCCAAAGTCTACAACATGGGGACAGGCGAAAGGAAGCCTTTTTGGGGGACTATGACTAATTACACACATGTGCCATCTTACCCACAATGGCCGTGCACCCAGCGGTGCCACAAGTGCAACAAAATAGGGCTCTTTGCTCAGCGATGCCAGAATACGGTAACACAAATGTTTGCTATAACTCTGAAGGGTAATGGGGCGGCCCCAAGGGAAAAGGTTGTTTCGAGTGTGGAGATCCAGGTATTTTCAAGAGAAGATTGTCTAAGTTAAAGAATAAGATGTGGGAATGGAGAATGCACAGGCTGGGTTTATTTATGCATTTGGGAATTTGCAAAAAGAAGGGAAATGCACCGGAGAAACCCTGTGCCAACGTCGTCACGGGTACGTTTCCTCTTAAATAACCACTATGCATCTTTCCTATTCGACACTGGTGCAGATAGTTGTTTATATCATTGAATTTTAGTCCCTTGTAAAACATCGCCCCAACTCCATTAGAAAAGTGTTATGAGGTCGAATTAGCTGATGGGAAATTAGTCGGGATAGACACTATTATACGAGGTTGCACCTTAAATTTCTTAGACCATCCGTTCAACATAGATCTAATGCCCGTAGAACTGGGTAGTTTCGATGTCATTATCAGTATGGACTGGTTAAGAAGATGTCACGCCGTGATCGTGTGCGATGAGAAACTTGTTCAAATCCCCTATGGGAATGAAACCTTGACTTTTCATGGAAACGAAAGTAGCAACGGGAGAGAATCCCGGTTAACAGTTATCTCATGTTCAAAAGCTCAAGAGTACATGGCCAAAGGATGCCATGTCTTTTTAGCACAGATATCCGCCAAGAAAGAGGAGGACAAGTTGGAAGGAAAACAGATAAAGGACGTACCAATCCTTCAAGATTTCCCTGAAGTATTTCCCGAGGACTTGCCAGGTCTTCCTCCAGCTCGACCAGTGGAATTCCAAATCGACCTAATCCTAGGAGCCGCACCCGTAGCTCAAACACCATATCGATTGGCTCCATCCGAAATGAAGGAATTATCAGAACAATTACAAGAACTTTCTGACAAGGGATTCATAAGGCCTAGTTCCTCACCTTGGGGAGCCCCGGTCTTATTTGTCAAAAAGAAGGATGGGTCGTTCAGGATGTGCATCGACTACCATGAGTTAAATAAACTGACAGTTAAGAATCGTTATCCACTCCCAAGGATCGACGATTTGTTTGACCAACTTTAAGGATCCAGTATTTATTCGAAGATAGATCTGAGATCAGGATATCACCAGCTTAGAGTACGAGAGCAAGACATTCCAAAGACGGCATTTCAAACTCGGTATGGCCATTACGAGTTCTAGGTTATGCTATTCGGACTAACAAATGCACCTGCGGTATTCATGGATCTCATGAACTGAGTGTGCAAGCCTTACTTGGATACATCGATGACATACTTATTTATTCAAAAGACAAAAGAGAGCATGAAGAACACCTTAAAGCAATTTTGGAATTGCTTAAGAAAGAGAAGTTGTATGCAAAGTTTTCAAAATGTGAGTTTTGGATTCCGAAGGTACAATTTCTTAGACATGTCATTGATAGTAGAGGCATACATGTGGATCCAGCCAAGATAGAGTCTATCAAAGATTGGGTATCTTCCAAGACGCCAACGGAGATCCGCCAATTTTTAGGTCTTGCTGGTTACTATCGAAGGTTCATTGAAGGATTTTCGAAGATTGCTAAGTCAATGACGAAACTTACTCAGAAAGGAATCAAGTTCGACTGGGGAGAAAAGGAAGAGAACGCTTTTCAGTTAATAAAGCAGAAGCTGTGCAGTGCACCAATTCTGGCTTTACCTGAGGGGAGCGAAGACTTTGTGGTCTACTGTGATGCGTCACACAAGGGTTTAGGTGCTGTGTTAATGCAGAGAGAGAAAGTGATTGCCTATGCTTCTCGACAGTTAAAAGTTCACGAGAAGAACTACACCACTCATGATTTAGAGCTTGGGTCGGTAGTGTTTGCCCTAAAGATATGGAGACACTATCTATACGGAACCAGATGCACCGTGTTCACCGACCATAAAAGCCTACAACACATTCTCGATCAGAAGGAGCTTAACATGAGGCAACGCCGTTGGCTAGAATTACTAAGTGACTACGACTGTGATATTCGTTATCATCTAGGGAAAGCAAACGTAGTGGCCGATGCGCTGAGCCGTAAAGAACGGATTGAGCCATTGCGGGTTCGAGCCTTAGTTATGACAATTGGTTTGGATCTCCCCAAACGAATATTAGAAGCTCAGATCGAAGCCCAGAGACCAGAGAATCTCATGAATGAAGATGTAGGCGGTATAATCCGAAAGGATATACCCAGGGAAAGGTTGGAACCGCGTGCCGATGGAACATGATAAGTGCTTAATTACACATATCTTTTACCTTCAAAAATGAGCTTAAATGACCAAAAACAGACAAAAACTGCCAAATATATGTTTGTTTTGCATTTGTATTGTGCAGGAAGTGGATATCAACAAAAAGACAGAAAATAGAGCCAAAATGACAAAACTGAGCATGGAATGGAAAAGACTGTGCAAAATCAAGGCCAAAGTCCAAAAATACCAAAGTCAGAGTCAATACAGAAGAATCAGCAGTCAAACCGGAGCCGGAACTGAAGAATACTATTGAATGCAATCTTAACCCATCTGATGGGCCGGGAAAGCCCAATAGTATAATTATGAAGACTGTGAAGACCAAATGGGCCCTCAATCAATTTCAACAGCCCATTTGTGTGCAATTGACAAAGACTGTGAAGACCAAATGGGCCCTCAATCAATTTCAACAGCCCATTTGTGTGCAATTGACAAAGACTGTGAAGACTTTAAAAGCCCAATAACATAAGCCCAATACAAGCCCAAAAGCCCAATACAAGCCCAATACAAGCCCAAAAGCCCAACAAAAGCCCACAATTCTTTTTATAAAACTTTAGGGGCTAAA
>BQNB010099678.1:0-12422 GCA_026074375.1 Tanacetum coccineum | reverse complement strand
CGAATAAATAAGTAATTTTGTACTGAACAAATTTTTTTTTAAGTTGCCTAGTTATAGAAATTTAAAAAAAAAAGTCAAATGGGCAGGCCCAAAGTGGGAGCCCAATGGGCCGGTTACTGTAGCACTGTAGCAAGCGGTTCAAAACGACTTCGTTTTTTTTTTTGTATTTTGTTTTTTGTGCGGCTATGTGTTGGGCGTCGTGTCGTGGGTGTTTTTTGATCAGAATAAATCAACTCTTGTAAATTTTTTTCTTATTTTGTGCCGAGGAAAAAAAAATTAATTAATTTGTGCAATAGTTTCTTTTTTTTCATATGGGCTTATGTGTTTGGTCTCATGTCGCGAATATTTTTTGATCTGAATAAATAAGTACTTTTGTAATTTTGTACTGAACAAATTTTTTTTTTAAGTTGCCTAGTTATAGAAATAGAAAAAAAAATCTTTTTTTTTTCTCAATAAAGGGGATTTTTTTTTTGCCCAGACCGATAGAAAGTCGTAAACGTAATTTTTTTTTTCTTCTTATTTTTGGCGAAAGAAGAGGGGATTATAAAGTTTTTTTTTTTGGCCGATAAAGGGGATTCTTTTTTGCCCAGACCGATAGAAAGTCGTAAACGTAATTTTTTTTTTTCTTTATATTTTTGACGAAAGAAGGAGGGATTATAATTTATTTATTTTTTTCGATGAACAGTAACAACCGAAAATTTAAAAAAAATGGGCCGGCCCAACACTGTAGCACTGTAGCTATAGTGTAATGAACAGTGGTTTTGTGAGTGTGGGAAACGACGTCGTTGCCCACCTCAAATGTGATATATATTAATATGAGATTAGTGATTTGAAAGGATAATAGCTATAATTTTGGAAGCAATTTAAGGCTGGACGGAGCGGGAGGCGAGTTTACCGCTCACGCGCGAGTGCCACTCCGGTGGTAAAACTCATATAGGTGAGTTCTATTTTCATGGTGAGTTTCGTATGAATTTGGTGCACACTATGTGGTAAACTCACATATTTGAGTTTGATAAATGGTGGGGCCCTCTCTTTATATATATTGTATTTTAATTAGTTGTGAGTGTATGTGGTATATAGTGGGATATATTTTATATTAAGTGTGTATTTTAATGAAAGTTGAGTTTTAGTGGTAATGTGAGTTCTTATTATGGTTGAAAGGTGAGTTTTATTTGAAGAGAGAAAGCTGATGTGGCGCTGATGTGTCAGATGGGTTTACCACCACCACTCCATCCAGCCTAATATGACAATACCGATTTCAATTTGTCATTTAATTGGAAAGGATTTTAGGAAGATTAATTAGGGATTGATGAAAGGGAGGATTTTTAGGATTTATTTAGGGGAGAAATTGAAGTTCGATTTAAAATTTGATAAACTGGTTATTTGCAATCGTTGACCATATACCTTTTATTATATTGACTTAATTTTTTTAAAGCATCACTAATTTGTGTTTATCAAATGTGCCACAAACATTGGCCTAGTCAAGTGGTTGAGGCATTTGTTATCTAAACAAACAACTCGGGTTCAAATCCTCCCATTGACATAATTTTTAAAAAATCCGGATTTATGCCATGTAGATGTCCTAGTAGGCGTAGATGTGTCATATAATACACCAAAAATGTTGACATGACAATTAGTGACATGGAAAAATCCATATTTATGTCATGCGGATGTCCTTTAGGCATTTATGTGGCAAATAAAACCTCAAATATGGTGACATGCAATTAGTGACATGGACAGCTTAATGACGTGGCAATATGACGTGTCGTAAACTGTCATATATATAAGTAAAGATAAATTAGGTGAGAAACTCACCTCACGGTGAGTTTATTTTTGTGGGCCCAACTTTTTTTTATTAAGTGTTTTTTAATTGTTTGTGTTTAAGTATTTAGTGGGGTATATTTTATATAAAGTGGTTATTTTAATGAAATGTGAGTTTAAGTTGTAAGGAGAGTTTTTATTACGGTTGAAATATGAGTTTTGTTTGGAGAGAGAAAGTTGATTTGGCGCTGACGTGTTAAGTGGGTTTCTCACCACCATTCCATCCAGCTTTAGCGTGACGAGTTCGTGACCAAATGGATAACATACATAAAAACTATTTCTTAAACAAAGTGAAAAACCTCAAAATCATAATATAATCATAGCCGTTATTTCTATTCCTTATATTTTACAATTGTGACTTTGAGCTACACTTATATTTCAACTTTTTTATTTACTAGACCACAAGTAGTAATATTGAATCATACTGAATTGTCCCATATTGTTCAAGTAGTAATCCTAGCTAGTTGATGATTCCCTATGGTCGCCTTTATGATTACTACACTTTTTAAGGTAACAAGTAGTCGCATAAATAAGCATATTCACTCATGGCCGGATTTGAGTTGTGCAGAGTATATTATCGCACAAAGCCCTCATTTTTATGCAGGGTCGTTCCGCAAATTTTGAAAGCCCTGTGCGGCTACTGTAAAAGAGGCCCTATTATAATTACTATATATATCAAAACTGATCACATACGACGTCGTATGTGTCATGGGACAAAGTTTGCATCATTGGCTCAGCTGTTTTTTGGGCTCTCAGTTTGGGCCGGCCCATTTGCCTATTTTTTTACTTAATCAATATTTGTGACGCGAGTATAATAACGTGAAACATATAAGTAGGCAATATTAAATAAATAAAAAGTTGCCGGCACAAAATAGGAAACAAAAAAATATTTAGAAAACGTACCGTCAACTTTTATCTATTTACGACTTAACACGTATCTAACGATTCATTCAGATCAAAAAATATCCGCGGAAAGATCTTCGAATTGCGAACAAAACGAGCCCAATATTGGAATGCTTCTGAACAAGTTGTTGAAAAGAAATGTTCAGTGAAATAAAATACATGCTTTGAATACAAGTCAGCCCCGTCGCAACGTGCGTGCACATTCCCACTCAATATTCGTTCAAAATTGATTCGCAAAAAATTATGCACCGCCGCAACGCACGAGTTATTTTGCTTGTTGACATACAAACATTAACAAAAGAAGATATCTACTTTTCAATAACAAAGACAACCCGTATACTACTTTAAACTTTAATGTACAAACATAAATTTAGTTGTATTTTAATAGTTTTATATTTACTTTGAAATGTTCTATTGCTTTTCATATTATACATACTTACTTATCATCACATGTGACGACAAAAACCTGCTAGGCTTTCTTTGGGCTCCCTAAAGCCTGTTTGTTGACATGTCTTTTGGGTTGATCTTATTAGTTATCTATGGGGTTTGATACTTAAACAAATGCTGATACACGTATCTCTGTTAAGAGATACGTGTTCTTCTCCCAGCACAACTCATATTTCTTCCCATCTTCTTCCTGAAGCTTCCCATTCATATTCTCATTCAACGATCATTGACACATAGTAAATATTATCAGATCTCGCATGCATCAGTTTTGCGATTTGGGTTTTTAATTTTGATGGATTGTGGTGTTAGTGCGAAGCTCTATTGGTGTTAGTTTTGTGGATGATAATTAATATCGGTCGATTTTTGGTTGGCAGTTGAACATGTTCGAGTGCATGTACGAGGTTCGTTAACCTAGTCTATTTTTTTGTGTTTATGTATGGTTTTTTATGTTTGACGTGTGACAATAAAGGGTTTTTGAAATTTTAGTTTGGGGTTAAAGCTTTATGTTGATTAATTAGTGGGTTTGATGTTTTTGTTCAAAGGTGTTGGCTGCATATGTTTTTTCAAGTTTAAGGTGTAATGAACGTTGTGAAATAATCTATGGCTACTATCAAGAACTTAACCTTACCTGGACCTTCCGAAAAAGGTCCGGCTATATTAATGCCCCACTTATAAAATGGCCATGGAGAGGTTATTGGGGTTAGCTTTTGCTGTGGATTCCTTGGGATGGGTTTATGAATTTGGCAGGCCTGACATGCTCTTATGAGTGTTCTTGCGTCTGTGTGCATGGTGGGCCAGTAATAGCCAATTCTTAGAGCTTTTGCCACGACGGATCGCGTACCAGCATGCATGCTACAAGATCCCTCATGTATCTCCCTCAAAACATAATTAGCCTAGAGTGGTCCTACGCACCGCAGCCACGGTCCTAGAAAAGATTTTTTGTAGAGAATTCCGTTGATTATGGCAAACCGCTGCTATTGCGTCTTATCGCTCTTGCTTTCTTAACGTCCATTGGTAATGTCCCGCCCGTTAGGTATTTGAAAATGGGGGTCATCCATGTATCTCCTTCTTCTAATGTCGCCATAACTTTTGCTGTATTCACAGATTTTTCCTTCAGTTCTTCTACCAGCACTTGTTTACTTAGGTGCGCGAAACTTGTGGATGTTGTCTTGCTTAACGTATCTGCCTTTTTGTTTTCGCTCCGGGGAACCTGTTTGATTGAGAACGCTTTGAAGCTATTGGTAAGCGTTTTTACTTTTTCCAAATATCGAATCATGTCGGCTTCTTTTGCGACATATATTCCATTCACTTGATTGGCTACCAACCGCGAATCAACATTTGCTTGGAGGTTTTTGACACCCATTTGTTTCACAATTTTTAACCCAGCAATTAAAGCTTCATATTTCGCTTCATTGTTTGTTGCATCAAACCTGAATCTTAAGGCATAAGTAAACTTCATCCCTTCCGGGTTTGTGAGTATGAGTCCTGCTCCTGAACCATCTGTGCAGGATGATCCGTCCGTAAATAAGATCCAAGGTTCAGGGAGCACTTCTTCTTCTTCCATTGGAGTATTCAGAGATTCCTCCTCTGGTCTTTCGACAATAAAGTCTGCCAATATCTGCCCCTTTACTGACACTCTGGGTCTGTAATGTATTGCGTACTCTCCTAATTCGATGCTCCATTTCTGTAGCCTTCCTGCCACTTCTGGTCTTGATAGCACTTGTTGTATTGACTGGTCCGTAATGACTATGATTGGGTGTGCTTGGAAGTATCTCTTTAGGCGCTTACTGGCGTGAACCAAGGCCAACACTAGTTTTTCCATGGACGTGTAATTTACTTCCGGACCCCTCAATGCTCTGCTTACAAAGTATATAGGAATTTTTTAGCCTCCCGCTATGTCATCAGGATTGCACTTACTGTTTCCTTTGTTGCTGCCAAGCAAACAATAAGTTTCTCTTTTTCTATTGGTGCGGTCAGCATGGGTAAGTCAGCTATTAGCTGCTTCATTTGTTTGAACGCCTCTTCAGCTTCCGTGGTCCACTGAAAGTCACTCTTCTTTGTGCATTTTTTCAAAGTTTTGAAGAACGGTAGCGATTTCTCCGCTGATTTGGCCAAAAACCTATTCAGACTTGCTAGCTTCCCGTTTAACTTTTGCACATCTTTTAAGCACTTTGGGGATGGAAGGCTTAGGACAACATCTGCCTTATCCGGACACACCTTTAACCCTTTTGTGCTAACTTTGTATCCTAAAAACATTCCTTCTTCTATCTCAAAGGTGCATTTTTTAGGATTTAATTTTATGTTAATTTCCCGTAAAGTCTTGAATGTTTCCTCGATATCTCTGACTACCTCGCCCTCCATGCAGCTCTTAATAACAAGGTCGTCTACATATACCTCCAGGTTTCTACCAATCTATTTATGGAATGCTTTGTCCACTAGGCGTTGGTAGGTAGCCCCAGCATTCCTCAGTCCGAAGGGCATTTTTGTGTAGCAGGAGATTCCTTGGTTTGTGATGAAAGCTGTCTTCTCTTCATCCTCTTTGGCCATTTGTATTTGGTGATAGCCTTTGTATGCGTCTAGAAAGCATTTGAAAGAGGATCCACAAAGGGACTCCACTTTCCAGTTTATTTCCGGTAATAGGTAACCATCTTTTGGGCATGCCTTGTTTAAGTCCTTAAAGTCAACGCACATCCTCCAGCTATCGTCATGCTTTTTTACCATCACTGGGTTAGACAGCCAGTCGTGATATTGTACCTCTTTCATAATTCCTGCTTCCACGAGCTTTCCCACTTCTTCCTGTATTGCCTGGTTTCTTTCGGCTGCTTGTCCCCTTTTCTTTTGTCAGACCGGAGAGCATCCGCTTCGTACATTCAAACGATGTTCCGCAATATGCCTTGGAACACCCGTCATGTCCGCAGGTTTCCAGGCAAAAATATCCAGGTTCCGCTGAAGCAGATCACACAGTTTGCTACGACTTTCTTCCGTGAGTGTGGAGCCGATCCTGATTGTCTGATTTGGATGTTCTGGGTTTATTGCCACCTTAATCATTTCCTCCGCTGCTTGCTTGGTAACCGGAAGGTTTCCTTCTGGTCCGGAGACCATGGCACATTCTAGCAGAACTAGCTTCCTGCTTGTTAGAGTAATCACTCCTCCATCTACCGGGATCTTTAGCATTCCGTGAGCTGTGGACGGAACAGCTTGTAGTTTTCTTACCCCTGGTCTTTCAATAATCTCATTATACGGAGATGGTGATCGTACGACCACGAAATTCATCCAGGCTGAAGTGGAGTGATCTTCGTCTCCAATTTTTACTAATAGTTGTATTTGTCCTATTGGCCATATTATCTCACCACTGAACCCAATCAAAGGTGTGGTGGCTGGTATTAATTGATTTTTGACTTCCGGACGAAGACGGCTGAAGCAATGTTCATACAATATTTGTGAGGCTGACCCACCATCTACATACATGCGGTGTATACAATGGCCTCCTATCTCCTCTTCAATTATCATTGGGCCTTCTACTCCTTTATCTTCCCCCAAAGGTGGGAAGAAGATTTCTGGATTGGGAGAAAAACTTTGCTTGATCTTTTGCCTAGCTACTCTTTCCCAAGATTGAACCATCAAGATTGCTAGCGGTTTGTCCTTCCCAGAGGTTTCCCCCTTCTTTGCTGTCTTAGGCTGTTCCTTCCCGCTATTCTGTTTGATTTCTTTGATCAGATGCGACAACTTTCCTTGCCTTGAGCATTTCTTCTATTTGTTTTTTAGATGCATACACTCATCCGCAGTATGTCCTATTTCACCGTGAAATTCACAAAATTTACCTTGATTCCGCTTTTCAACCGGAGTTGTCATTGGTGGGGGAGCCTTGAATTTTCTTTTTTCTAAAGCAAAAATTTCTTTTGGTGTTTTTGTAAGAAGCAAAAAATCGATCTTGTTTTCTTTCCGGCCTTGGCTGGCTCCGGAAGCCTCCTTTCTTAAAATTTTGCCTATTGCTGCCCTCTTGTTGCTTCCACGCTGGGAATGATTTCTTCCGCTCGTGGTTTGAGGCTGCTACCTCCCCTCTAAGGAAAGATGTGGTCACCCTCATCATTTCGTCAACTGTTTTTGGGATTTTGTCATAGAGCCGCTTATTAAGTTCAGGATTTGTGATTCCATGCACGAATCCAGAGATTCTCATGCATTCTGGTGCTCCTTTGACATCCCTGCTTTCCAGTTTGTATCTTTTTATGAAATCTTCCGTGGATTCTTCATCCCTCTGCTTGATGTTGTGGATTTCTATGGGATCTTTGATGCATTTCTTCTGCTGGATAGAGTTTTCCAGGAATACTTTCTTCAGGTCATCATAGCTGTCTATGGACTCAGCCGGAAGGTCGTCAAACCATACTCTAGCATTCCCCGTTAGTGTAGAGTTGAACATATGACACCAGGTTGGCATAGCCCACCGCTCTGTTTTTGCGGTTGCCTTAAATATTTTTAAGTGATCTTCCGGGTCTTCGCTTCCATCATATGTTTTAATATGACTGGGCATTCTTGTCTTTGGGAAGTCAAAGTAACGAATTCGAGGTGTGAAAGGATTTGTTTCTTCACATACCCATGACTGGGATAAGTCATCCTTTTCCCCATTTGACTTCTTCCTTTTGGATTTCGACTTCTAGTGGCCGCCACCACTATCTTCGCTTTCCGAAAGTATTCCTGTATGCCTTGAATGTGGGTTGTAGCTGTCCGAGCGTGCGGACACACTCTTCCCTATACTTCCCCACCTTTTGAACATGACTTCTTCTTTCGGCCTTTGTCTTGGTGATCTTGATCGCTTGATTCTTGAGAACACGATAGGGGTAGGTCTCGGGCTACAGGAGCGCCTAGGCCTATGCCTTCTTTCGTGCTCCCTGCTACTCATCGTCCTTGACTCAGAGTATCGTGACGTCTCGGGATGCATGCCGAAGTTAAGTCGAGCTTTTAATTCTTTCATCTTTTCATTTCTTTCCTTTTCTTTGTTAAACTTTTCAGCTATGATTGGCAGTAGTTGGTTGTAGTTTTTATCGCAATATTCTCGGAGGGCCGCGTCGGACGCAGGCCCGCCTCGATCTTGCGGCGTTGGCTCTTTTCCTTTCCCCGCTGTGTTCCGCACGGTAAACGTAGGTTGACTGGGGGCAGAATGACCGTGATTACTCATGGTGAGTATTTTCGTAGAACGTAGTTGTATTTGAGTCCCACGGATGGTGCCAACTTGTCAGTATAAAATACGTTACGGGCTGAAGAGGTGGATTTGGGATCGCTATTGGAATGGGCCGATGGATTGGATCTTGTACTAAATCAAGTAATGAGATGAATACCTACATAATCAAAGATCAACCATTAGTCTTACCGTGGGGACGGACCCCACGATTAGACTCCGACATGAGAGTAAGTAATCATGTCTTGTCAGAGAATGTCAGAATGTGTGTAAATATAATGAGAGAAAGAATGCGTACCTTGTGGGGTGTTAGAGCACCCCTTTTATAGGTGAGCCCAATACTAGATTTTCCTAGTATTTCGCTTATATATGTTAATGGCCAGAGTGGGACCCTTGTCAGGCAAGGATCTGCTTGTAATCATAACTTGCGGAGATGGACTTAAATAGCGGACTTCCGTTAGTCTTGCGGAAGCGAAAGTGTCCTTTAAAAGTCTATTCGTTTTGTTGTTTCTTGACTGCAGCCAATTTGTCCTGGGCTTATGCTTAGTATATTGTATCTGCTAGGTTATCTGATTGGGCTTAGGCCCATATATGACTTATGTAAACCAGGCCTAGAAGCCTGTTTTACATGATATACGTCATTAGTGAATTAGTAGTCAGTATAATGAAGTGACAAGTTTCTTACTTGATTTGTATTTTGATGTTGACAGTGTTCTGGATCATTTCATGTTTTTCGTCTTCACGATGTAGTATTTGATTTGTATCTTGGATGGGCAACTCGGATGGTATTTGAATAAATGCAATCGGTGTTCCATTTCATGTTTTTGGTGTACACATGTGATAATAATTAGTAATGTGTAGTATTCGACCCATATCTTGGTTGGCAACCCGGATGGTATTTGAATAAACGCAACCGGTGTTCTATTTCATGTTTTTGGTCTTCACATGACCCATATCTTGGCTGGGCAACCCGGATGATATTTAAATAAATGCAAACGGTGTTTGCATCCATGGTGGTGTTTGATGTATTTTTGTTCGATTGGTTTGGATTTTGGAATGCTTCATTGTAGAAGTATGTGAGGCTTGGTGAGATTTTGTTGCACTTGCCGTTTGGCTTGGTGAACTACGTAGTTTGCAGCTATGGCAAGTGCGTCCAACCCTTTATATTTTTGTTTGTGGGAGGCTGTGATGAATTTACGCATCTGTAATTGATGTTATGGTGATTTAAGGTTGTGACTGCATGCTATGGAAATTAGTAGTGAGTATAATGAAGTGACAAGCTTCGTACTTGCTTTGTATTTTCGTTGGACGGACCGCTAAGTATGCAGCCACGATAAGTGCATTTCATTCTTGCACATATTAGTTTACACGGGTTTAATTTAGAGTGTGGTTATTTAAGGTAGTGGTCGTCTGTATCTTGGCGGGGCAAATTGTTATGTTTGCAGTCATGGCGGATGTACCCACTTTATCGATTTTTAACCAGTCTAAATTTCACTTTTACTCCTAATTATACATACTACCAATTATCATCACATGTCACGACAAAATAGTTTCATGTTGGGCTTTTTTGTGGTGGGCTATGGTTGTGGGTTGTTATGTGGCGACAATAGTTGTGCAGGTCAGGCTTCTTTTGTATTGGGCTATTGTTGAGAGCTATTGTGGTGGGCTTTTTTATAGGTATGATAATGGTAATTAGAGTATGTATCGTTGACAGTTGTTTCGACACTTCTTATCATACTTTTTGTGCCTATCCATTATCGTTCTCTACAAGTAGCGCATGCTACGTTGTAAGGTAGATGATGTTGGTGTGTTGCATGTTCATCATGTTTTGTGCCTTTGGTAAGTTATTAATGCCTTTACAGTAAGAGGGTGTAGCAAATTTAAGCGGTTTTGATTAAGGTTGTTGTTATTTGGGGTTATGGTCCATTGCATTTTGGCGAGCCGAACTACTCAGTTTGCAGCCATGGAAAATGCGTCCCGTCCTTTGCATTTTGATTTGTGGGAGGCTTTGACAGACTTACGCGACTATAACTGATGTTGTGGTTATTTAACGTCGCGGCGGGTTTCAGAAACTGATAATTATTATGGGTATGTATCTCATTTCGCATATGTGTTTTTAACATTACGAATTGACTATACAGTAGGCTAACCTACTATTTTTACAAATTGTAGGCAATGATGATATTTCAACATTTGTGAGCTCCTTATTTGCAAGGAAGTATCAGACTCACACTCATCTTAGCGAGGCAACGCTAACAAGTAGGTATTTGCAGCCATGTTGTGCAGATCGTCCTTTTATTTGGAGCCACACTTAAAAATCTGAGCCACTAAGGTCATGTATCCATCTCTGTGGACCACCCCTAACTCCATGTCAGGAGTCAATAACTATGGTGTGAAAAAGGAAATTGCATCTCTCTAGCCGTTGACTCCTTACATGGATGTAGGAATGGTCATCAGAGTGTCGTAATGGTTTTGCACCGTCACGCGTGCTCACATATAGAAGATCGCTTCTAATTCGGCATACGTGAGACTGACAAAACCCTTATCATGTAGACGGATCCTACATTGTCCTTTTTAATCATTATGTTGTGGGTTGTTGTGGTGGCTATTTTTATATATATGTGATCATCGTAACGACATTACGTGCCGTTAACATTGGTATGTGTCCTCGGGATGATTAGACCTGTTGTTATTTAAGGTTGTGGTTGTTGCATTTTGGCGGGGCGAACTGATGAGTTTGCAACCATGGAAATTGCATCGCATCCTTTGTGTTCTTATCCGTCGGAGGCTGTGACAAACTTAAGAAGCTATGATTAATGTTGTGGCTATTTAAGGTCGTGCCGAATTTCAGGTCTTGATTATTATTATGGGTAAGTATCTTATTTCGCATAGGGTTTTTAAAACTTAGGGATCGACCATATTGTATGCTAACATATTATTTTTATACATTGTAGGCAATGATGATATGTCAACATTTGTGAGTTCCTTATTCGTAAGGAAGTATCAAATTGGCATGTGACTTGGCGAGGCAACACTAATAAATAGGTATTTGCAGTCATGTTGTGTCAAGTGCCCTCCTATTTGGAACCACGAATATGAATTTGAGCCACCAAGGTAACATATCCGTCTCTGTGGACCACCCCTATGTCCATATCAGGAGTCAACAACAATGGTGTCAAAAATGAGAATGCATCTCTTTAGTCGTTGAATCCTTACATGAAGGTATGAACAGCCGTTAGAGTGTCGTAAGGGTTTTGCACTATCACACATGCTCGCATATAGAAGATTCCTTCTATTTCGGCATACGTGAGAGTGACAAAATCCTTATCATGTAGTCGGATCCTACATTCTCCTTTCGAGCCAATGTTTACACATGTCTAATACTAAATACATGTTACTGTGAAATGGCGATGATGAGTATGAGTAGCCTATTACTTGGCTAGGCTACCTGTTTGTTTGGTATGCAGTCATGACAGACCTTGACCTGAAGCTCTTATCTGAGCGAAATGGTTTCACAACCTGATGGAACCAATTTTGTAGCACTTGACATTGTACTTGCAGATCCGAGTTACTGAGCTTAAATATTCAGCTCTATCGAACATTCCTAGCGTCCATGTCAGAAGCCAACAACATCCGTTTGGTAAGTGAAATTACATTTGTTTGGTTGTTGGCTTCTTACTCGGCGCTAGGAATGACTTCGAGAGTGTGTTAGAGGTTTTGGCACTTTCACGCGTGCTTAGATGTAGAAAATGATCTACATTTCGGTATACGTGACAGTCACAAAATCCTTAGCGTATATTCGGATATGACGTTGCCCGGGATCAGTTACTACATAACACATTCTCAATATGGTTCTTCATGGAGAATACTACGTTAACATGCTAAGGTTGGTTTTGGAAAACAACATATGTCATCAGCAGCTTCTTATTTATATACTCAGCTCCATTGAACATTCCTAGCGTCTATGTCAGAAGTCAACAACATCCGTTTGGTAAGTGATCCGTCCAAACTACACCTTAAAATATATAATATAATAAAATATAAAATATATAGTAAGAATAGTCTAAAAGCAGAATCA